>OY821518.1:89124460-89369460 GCA_963682025.1 Cordilura impudica | reverse complement strand
TTTATTTTATTTTATTTTATTTTATTTTATTTTATTTTATTTTATTTTATTTTATTTTATTTTATTTTATTGGATTTCATTATACCCTTTACACCATGTGGTCAGTGTATCACTTTCTGAGTCGATTTAGCGATGACCGTCCGTCCGTCTGTCCGTCTGTGTGTCCATGTAAACTTTGTAATCAAACTACAGGTCGCAAATCAGAATATATTTTGATAAAATTTAGTGAATAAGCTTCTATCGGCCATAGGATGAATACTACTGAAATTGGTGAAAATAGTTTCATGTTCAGACCTGGTCCCCGTACAATGACCCCTATGATATCAAATTGCCATAATATCCAAATTATCATATAGATCTCGGTCAAATTGTGTTTGTGTATGTTTATTATATCCTTCTCTCAGTAGTCCAAAAGAAACCCTATACGACCATTCTTAGCCATATCCCCGTTATGAAGCTGATTCCCGATCTGCACTTAAATCTATCAAAAAAAACATAAATATTGCACATATTTTTCTGAAATTTGGTTTGTATATGTTTTTGCAAGAAATAAGTACCCGTACCAAATATATTCAGGATCGGTCCTTGTAGACCTAGTCCCAATATAAATACAACAGTCGATATGAACTTTTCCATATTATCGATGCTAATCAAATTTGGTTTATGTTTATTTTCTATACCTAATTAGTTGGACCTATGAGATAGGGTCCCTAAACGCACGGTATAGGGCATTGTATAGTCAGTCTAGACCGACTATAATTTTCTTGCTTGTTTTATTTTAGTTTATTTTATCTATTATTTTTGGAATGCGCAGGAAATGATTTGTTCTTGAGCAGTTTAGCTTTTTTTGAAATATTTGGAACAATACAATTTTTACTCAGATATGCTAATATTAATATCTCGTTTAAATTAATTTTATTTAACACATTGAAATCTTTTTTAAATTATTATTTTCCTTCTAGATGTGTTCGTGTTTAATTGTCTGGAGGACTCTGAAGATAAACACAAATCAACCTTAATTTTTGCTATCAGCTTTTAAAAAAATTTAATTTTATTTCTTCTAATATTTGTTTAACGTTAATGAAATAAATCGTTTAATTAGCTTTAAAAAGAGACAAAGAAGATGTCATCAAACTCGATATAATCTTTTTGTATTTCAATGCTCAAAAAAATAAACCCAGACATTAAATTACGTATTATATGTTCGACCTTGATGGAGAAGACATCATTGTTGTTGTACAACATTTTTTTTTTTTACTTAAAGAATTCTGTAAACCTAAGGGACAACAACAAAAATATAATGTAAAAATCTAATAAAGATTTGACAAAAAATAAAAAACAAAAATTAAGCCCGACCTAACCTGTGTCAGCAGATAGATTTAATAAATAATTAGGAGGGAACTTAATATGGGTACAAGATACAAAAATATTTGACTATTGAGTAGCAACTCCTAACAAAATAAATGTATGCTAAAAATTGTATCATAAAAATATTTTAGGTAAAGAATTTGTTAGGAAACTTCTAAATTTATACACTTATTATGTTAGCAGTATCAAATATTTCCTGAATACAAAACTTGAATTCTATACTATTTTCGCTCTTAAACACGATTGAATAACGACAGCTTGAGATTTCATTAAATTACAAAAAATAAATAAAAATACATCATTAAGGATATATTTCAATTTAAATAGGTCGTACATTTCAATTATTCAGTTCATTACACCAAGACAAAATTATCTCGAAAAGTTTATAGAAATGTCCTTGAATTGTTCCATAAATTTCTATTATTTTGTGTTTTTACAATTCTCCTCTTTTGAATTAAAAAATAACAATTAAATGATAAAAAAAAATAAACGTAAATATGAATTCATGGTTTGGGGCACCATAATTTTACTATCTGTCCTTTTGTTTATTCTAGGACAGAATATTAAAATTATAAAAGTTTGTTCGTTACTCATTTCACCTTTAATGTTGTTTTGATATTAATTACATCTTTAACATCCTACCAACAATTGACAATGCGCTAAAAAAAAAACGACACAAAAATGTATATAAAACGTAGTAAGCACTTTATTACCTTTTTTTATATGTTCATTTTATATTCTTAGCATTGTTGTTATTGGTATATTCGTTTTAACCTAAATTTCATTATAAAAAAAATGAAACCTTAAAATCCACACAATTTATACATCTGTAGATCTGTACCAATAATTTTTAAACCATTTCCAATGCAAGAGTTTTATAAATAAACTAGATGTTTTTACCCGGTCTTGCCCGGGATCCAAAGGTCTTTGACGTGAAAAATGGTTCACTATGCTTACCAGGCGCTGAGTACTTAGTCCCGGATGAACCATTCCTCAAAAAAATCAAATTACTCCCAAAAAATTTGTATGGGATTGGGGAATTTGTTCATGGTGAAAAAATTCCTTATGTTCACGTTTTTTGGGGGAACACATTCACGTTTTATTTCAATTTAAAATTTTGTGATTTTTTAATTTAGAACTTTTTTTTTAAGACGCTACAGCAAAAATACTTCAAAAATAAGCGCGAAACCGCCTTAAGGTTTTTTTTTTTTTTTTTTTTTTTGAATTTTATTTATTTTGTAAACATCAAATATAACGGAATCGTTTGCAAATTAAAGGAATCAGAACTTTTAAAACTTGAATTACTTTATTCAATAAGTGATCATTATTAAGCAGAGACGTCAAAGAAAAACGGAAAATGAATGCGAAGTTTAAAATTATACCAAAAGGTTGCTTTAAGCAACTACGTATAGTATATGTATAATAATTGCACATACGTAGATAACATTTATCATAAGACTTTTCACTGAGCTGTGTTCTGCGAGCGAGTCGCGTCCCCGTCCGCGCGTTTGGCAGCTACACCCGTGCTGCCGCGCAGTTGTCGTCAACTTATTTGAATCCCAAAATATATTTTTCAAAACATTCCTTTATTTTAGCCGTGCTGTGTTCCGAGAGCGCGTCGCGTCCGCGTGCCCTTTCCGCATCCGCGCGCCCCTTCCGCGCGTTTGGAAGCTCCACCCGTGCTGCCGCGCAGTTGTCGTCAACTTATTTTAATCGCCAAAATCTATTTTTCAGATCATTGCAATATTTTAGACGAGCTGTGTTCGCGAGCGCGTCGCGTCCGCGCATTTGGCAGCCATACCAGCGCTGCCGCGCAGTTGTTGTCAACCTATTTTAATTGCGCATCTCGTCGCGTCCGCGCGCCGCTTTCGCGTATCGAAATTATGCTATTGAAAAGAATACAGATTTTAAATACGTTTATTGAGAGCAGTATGGAGATTTTGTTCATTTCTTTTGGGGACCTTTATTTAAACATTTGGGGAATTTGTTCATTTTTTGTGGAATTTGTGCATTGGGGGCTAAGTGCTGAGCGCATGCTTACCACTACAACTTAGCATGGATTATTTTGAGTGTATTATCTCTAAAAGTTACGAATTTTAGTTATTCTAGAGCTTGGGGATATACAGCAATTCTGGTTTTTCCTTCTGGTGCATATACGAAAAGCTTGTGCTGGCTCCCAACTCTGGAGCAGGCGACAAATAATTGTCTATGAGAAAAACAGGGAGAATCTAAGTTGATACCTGCTACCGTAAGAGATGGTCCTCTTATGTACGATATGTTAGGAACAACTTTTTGTACCATCTCTTGCAATGAAAAACCAACTTACAAAAGTCTTCTGGTAGGGATATTACAGTCGTTTCAAAAGTTTCATATTCTCTGGAGTTAGCTTGTCTTATCCGTTGGGCCTGAAGACATTGATGGGTCGTTTCCGGAGTTTCAGATTCCCTCGACTAAGCTTGGCTTAGCTGCTGGATTTCTAGACGCACTGGAGTAGATTCAGGCATTTCCGCTTCTCTTACAAAGCTTGTCTTGATCTTTGGGCTTCAAGACGTTATTGGGTTTGCTTAGGTGTTTCAGCATTTCTCGACTCAGATTGTATAACTCGTTGAGACTCGATACGAATTTGGGTCTGATCAGGTTCTCTAGAGTTCTGTTTTGTTTAAGCCTTTTTGCATTTGAGGTAGTACGGCGTATATGCTATGCTTTCATGTGCAAGGCACAATTGCAAATAGTTATTTTTCCACCTTTACAACTCATTTATATAGTGAAAAAGATGAAATGGAAATATTTGTAATAGGTTGCTTTCCAATGTAGCCAAAAGGCAAGATGGAAATAAATGTAATATTTTGTTTTCCATTGTATTTAAAAAGGCGAGATGCAAATATTTATAATCGGAATAATCCTGCAGCGGTACTCAACCTATGAAATAAATCTGCACTAATTTTGGGGTGTTGCAACTCATATAGTAAAAAAAGATAAGACGGGAAAATTTGTAATAGGTTGATTTAAAATATTCATTTATAATAGTGTAAACTCAAGAGTAGTAAGTAAAGAGATTTATGTACAAAATTTTTGGGAAGTCCATTGAAAAATTAAAATATGTTAACAAACACCAAAAGCGTATATAGAAAATTAAAAAAAGTGGGCGTGGCCGATAAACGTATATGACGACCTTACCTGGGGTTTGAGAATAATGTCCAGTAAATTCGAGCGAAAGCCAAAAAAAAAATTCAAAAAGTTGTCGGGAAGTAGGCGTGGCCGATAAGAAGCATATGGTGACTTTCCCTGTGGTACAGAGATCGTGTGTACCAAATTTCAGACGAAATCGTTAACAAATAAAAATTTGCATAGCGAACAAATATGCCAAAAAGCAGAAAATGAATTGTATATAAAAAGTGGGCGTAAAAGTAGGCGTGGCCGATAAGAAGTATATGGTGACCTTAGCTGGAGTACACGGATCGTGCGTACCGAATTTCAGAGAAATTTGTTAACAAATAAAAATTTGTATAGTGAACAAATATGAATAAAACAGAAAAGGAATTTTACATAAAAAGTGGGCGTAGAATTAGGCGTGGCCAGTAAAAAGTATATGGCGACCTTTCCTGGGGTATAAAGATCGAGAGATTTCAGGGAAATCCGTTGAAAAATAAAAATTTGTATAGCGGTCAAACAAATAAACATACAAACAAACAGAAAATGAATTTTATATATATAGATTAGACTGTAATGAAGTGAATATAACGGAAAAAAAATTTTCTTATTTAATTTCAAACAATAATTATAGTTTTGTTTACCCAATATATTTTTAGTAAAATGTTGTTCTACTTAAAAATTTAATACAAAATAAAACATAAAAATGTTTAAAAGTTAATCTTTATCATAAAAATGTAAAGACTATATGGCAAAATTAATTAAAGATTATTATACACTGCGTTACAAAACTATACATACTATTTCATTTCATTAAATTTTGTAAGTTAAAAAAACTATAAGAGTTTAATTCGTATGTATGTAAAACCAATGGAAAATAAATAATATTTCAAAAAAAATTCATTTATTTTCTAATTCACTCTTAAAAAAATAAAAAAAAATAATTAGTGCTAAAAAAAATTATTTTTTATTTTACTCTAATAAAAATAAGAAAATTAACTAAAATTAAAAAAAAAATAATTTATTTTTTATTTAACTCTTAAAAAATAACAAAATTAATTAGTGCTTCGGAACTAGTTCTAATCATCCACCATATATATATATTGCATTTTAGTTTTTACAATGGACAGAACAATAAAACAAAACAAACTTTTTGTCGAAAATTAAATAGAATTTAAGTCACAAAGAAAAATACAAATTAAATGTAAAATTAAATGACAGAATAACTAAATTTGAATGTTCTTATGAGGTACATATCAAGAATATTCCGTTTCAGAACAAGTGGCTTCATACGCAGTGTAAGATTGCTAGAGAAAAATCACTAAGCGCTTAAAGAAAAAAGAAAAGGAAAGAGAAGAAGGCTCTAGGAATTATCGCCCAATGAAAAATCGGCCAAGAATTAAATTGAAAAATGGGCAAAAAAACACCCGACTTTTTTTTGGCTATTTTTCGTATATTTTTAGCTCATTTCTCGTTTTTTAAACCGCTGCGCACTGTAGCTGAAATGTTGATTTCATTGGTCAAAAGCTAAAATTTTGTTTGTCACCGATTTTTAAAATTTCAACGCCATTTTTTAGCTAATATATCCAAATTAATGTAGCCAAAAAATTAGGTTAAACTATTGCTAATTGTGGGCGTGGCATGCTGTTAAACTCAACTTTTTTTTTTTTAATTTCAAAAAAGGTGATTTTTTTTATTTTTCTTTTGTCGAAAATAAATGGTTACTACTCTCATCGTCGATAATGGCCTGCGGTCTTCCTTACAATGTTAGTAGGATTGCAGTCTTTAGCTGTTGTAAGTGGTCACAACCCTATCTTTTAATATTAGGGTGTTCTGAGATATTTATTATATTACTATATTTGTGTCAAATTTCACTTTTAGTGAAATAGAACTTTTAGGGAACAAAAGGGAAAAGAAACGTATTCCACGCAGAGAAAGATGAAAGTGTCCTCTTTAACCGTATGTATACTTTTGCATCCGTGAAGATCCGCGGGTAAAATACTTTTCTCATTTTAATGAAATTACTCACAAAAATTACAAATTACGGTAATTTAAATAGCCCTACAAGTATACAATACAAGTATACCGATCCGATCGACTCAGAATCACATTTTCAGTCGATTTAGCAATGTCCGCTCGTTCGTCCGTCCGTCCGTCTGTGTGTTCATGTAAATCTTGCAATCAAACAACAGGTCGCAAATATGAATATATTTTGAAGAAATGTGGTATATAAGCCTCCATCGGTCAGAGGATGACCGCTATTGAAATTGGTGAGAATCGGTCCATGCTCAAACCTAGTCCCCATACAAATGACCCCTATGAAATTGACATAAGTTGCCATAAGATCAAAATTATCATATGAATCGCAGTCAAATTGGGTTTGCATGTGTTTATTACATCCATTAATCAGTAGTCCAAAAATAATCCCTATAGGCCAATTCTTAGTCATAGCCCACATATGAAGCTGCTTCCCGAGCTTCACTTAAATCTATCAAAAAACAAAAATTTTGCACAGATTTTTATCAAATTTGGTATATATATATTTTTATAAAAGTAATGACCATATGGTCAGGATGTGTGGATTTTTCGACCTAGTCCCCACATAAATATAGCATCCGATATGAACTTTTTCATATCTACAGCCAAAAAAATTGGCAAAAATGTTACTCAAATTGTTTTATGCTTATTTTCTATATCCAATTAGTTGGACGTAAGAGATAGGGTCTCTAAACGCATGGTATAGGGTATCGTATAGTATAGTATAGACTTTAATATTCTTACTAGCTTTTAAAAGGTTTTTTTTACCCACATCTGTATGAAATGTTTAAATAAATACGAAAGATTCAAAAAATAAAAACCCTTATTTTCATATCAAAATCAGAATCATTGCGCTAATGTTCAGCAGATTTATTTTGCAAAAATTAACAAATCTGACAGCAAAAAATGATACGTTTTTCTGTAGTAATAGCAAGATTATTAGATAATATTACTAAGGTTTTTTTTTTTTTTTTTTTTTTTTTTTTTTGGAAATATTCTTTGAGTGCAAACAAATTTGCAAATTTGACAGCAAAAAATTTTTAATTTTCAGTAGTAATAGCAAAATTTCCAGTTGATTTTACTTTTTTTTTTTTTTTTTTTCTTTGAGTGTAAACATTAAAACAAAATCCCATTATTACAAAATTGCTTGTAATTATTATTAAAATCTAAATATGACATTTTTTTAATAAATGAAAAATCCCATATTTCACGCTAAAAGTTAAAAACAATGAAAAGTTCAACTTTGACCTAGAATTTCTTAAATGGCACTCCATCAATTTTATTGAAATGAAAACAGACTCAAGTTCAACTAAATATCTACCCACTAGAAAAAGAGTTACTAAAATTTTTTGATCGCTTCGGTTACAGAATTTTAGCCAATGAAAAACAATTTTCAGCCACTGTGCTGCGTCGCAGCAAACCCAGCATTTTAAAAATACAAGCAACCAGTTTGGCGAAACGGTTGAGGGCAAAATTTCACATTTTTTTTTTTTTTTTTCCATTTTTTATTTGTTTGCGTCATTTTTCATTCGGGCATTTTATTTTTTGCAATTTTTCATTAAGCGATGTTTCGTAAAGCCAGAAATGAAACATGGATCAAACAATATGTATAGAAAAAATTTTCAATTTTATAAAGAGACATAGCAGAAATTGAACTCGATTACTGGCAGTAAGCAAAGGTATAGAGATAAGGCATCAAGAACACTAAACTGGCAGCCATATAAGTGCCCACAGTTTTAGAGAATATTTTGAAACCCTTCAAAATCCAGCTATATGTTCACCTGATATTAACTATGCTGCAAATCTCGCCTCTGATTCTGAACTAGATAGACCCTTTACATAACAGGAATTAAAGTTTGTATTATAAAAAGTCAAACAAAATAAAGCGTCAGGAGAGGAAAATATTACTTAGTTTTTTTTTTTTTGCCAATGAAAGTATTGCCTATCTCAGTACACTCGCTGATACTCACACGAAAATATTAAATGGAAAAAGTTCAGTTGAAATGTTTGAGCGAACTAAACAAATAATTACAGAGAAATATCATCATGAATTGTGCAGGAAGAATCATGATGGGAGCAATTCATGACCGTTTAACCGAATGGCGAACAATTATTATGTAATTAATGGTTCCGCAACCATTGACAATTCTATATTTATAATCTGACAACAATTGTTAACACAAAATTCTCCAAAAGGAAAAAGGTCTATGCATTTTTTGTGGGTTTGTAGAGCCGCATTTGATTGCGTCCCAAGAGAATTGCTAATTTTTAAACTACAGCATATGGAAATAGCTAAACAAGTTGTACATTTGATAGAAATCGTATTTCAGAATACTAAATCTGCTATATGGACAGTAGAGACATAACTGTTTTTGACTAAAAATCTCCCAGGCACTACGCCGTGGGGAATATTGTCGTGATAACAAAAATCGATATCTTAGTTTGAATAAAAAATATTCCGCACCGATTGCGATTTCTAAAACCTTCTAAGATTTTTTATTTTTTTCTAACAATTTTAAAACAACATCAATTTTAAGTTCAATGTTGCATTTAGTGCGGAACCTTTTGTTAACGATCGCGAGAAAGTAAAAACGCAATTGTTTATATTTTTCCATAGACTCTTCAGTCTTGCCAGGCAAATTTTGATGTTTGTCAAAAAAAAAAAAAAAATGCCAAAAGTAATGTCCCTAATGAACAGGTATTAATAATAACTAGCAGATTCAGTGCAATTTCTAGGCAGCTTTATTTTTCAACTTAGCCAATTCACAAATCAACACTTTTATGGTTTATTAGTATTGTGAATGAAGATAACAAAATCATTAACAAACACATTAACAAATTTAATAAAACGTACATAGCAAACGTATACTTTTGTTTATGTGTTAGTAGCAACTTTAAATGCAATTTACTAAAAATAAAGGAAAAACAAATTAAAATCTGTAAGTCTGCAAAATGGCTAAAAAGAAATACCTTTAAAATAATACATGTTTGATCAAAATCAGGATAAAACGGTAGAACAAAACATGGGTCACAAGAAATCGCCTAGCCTATTAATATTACAGATAATGATGTCAAACAAGGATTCGTACTATCGCCATTGTTATCCCCCACTTACCTAAATGATCTTCATAACGGTTTGAAAGGTGTTTTGTTTATGGAAAAATTAATTTGAGGCTCTTATGTATGCGGATGACAAAGTGCTGTTAGCCGATGATACGGATGTAACGTATGTTTAAGGGGGGAGGGGGGCGGGGGTAAGGTTTACACCCTATTTTTGCATTCTGTTTTCTGATTGCACAACATGTCGAGAGTATTGTGTCAAAATTTCAAGTAAATCGGGGCAAAACTAAAGAAGATAAGGCATTTTCAGCAAGCGGCCTCATACGGTATATCGTGTATAAATCAGTTTTTAGAAAACTTTAAATCGATTTTCTCGTAAAAACATGTTTGAAGTCCATGAACATCATAACTCAAAATCTACTTGACCGATTCTTGTGAAATTTTACACACACTATTTCTACACATAAATCACCAGGTTCCCAAATTATACCATATACCACTATGTGGTTTGGGTATAATGACTTTGTGCTGCTGTTTGTAACTACCAAAAATATTTGACCTAGACCCATCTTTTATTATACCGATCGACTCAGAATCACTTTCTCAGAATCACTTTCTGAGTCGATTTAGCAATGTCCGTCCGTCCGTCCGTCCGTCCGTCCGTCTGTGTGTCCGTGTAAAGCTTGTAATCAAACTACAGGTCGCAAATATGAATATATTTTGATGAAATTTGGTATATAAGCTTTCATAGGATGAACGCTATTGAAATTGGTGATATTCGGCCTGTGTTCAGACCTGTGGCCCCTATGAAACCGACATGAAGTGCCATAAGATCCAAATTGTTATAATATAGATCTCAGTCAAATTGGGTTTGTATGTGTTTATTATATACATTAATCAGTAGCCAAAAAATAATCCCTATAGGACAATTCTTAGTCATAGGTACCATATAAGCTGCTTCCCGATCTTCACTTAAATCTATCAAAAAACAAAAATATTGCACAGATTTTTCTCAAATTTGGTTTCTATATATTTTTTCAAAATATAAGTGACTTTACCAAATATGGTCAAGATCGGTCCATTTTTCGACCTTGTCCCCAAATAAATATAGCACCCGATATGACTTTTTCATATTTGCAGCAAAAAAAATAATAACAATGCCACTCAAATTTGGTTTATTAGTTGGACCGAAAGATAGGGTCTCTAAACTATGGTATTGGGTATCATATGGTCGGTCTAGACCGACTATAATTTTCTTACTTGTTTTTAACATCAAATTCACCGAAACTTTTTCACTTCAAAAAAATAATAATAAAAAATAAAAAAAAAAATAAAAAACTCTTCGTGATTACCTCGGGAAACATATCAGCTTTTAAACGCATTTCGATTTTTTTATTTCACACGATCCGGTAACGAGTTATGATGTTCACCGCAAAACAATAATACCTCCGAAGATTCGCTCTCACGGACTTATTTATTAAAACTAGTATAGCCCAGCACTCGATATTCGAGTGCAAATTCTGGGAAATATTATTTTTTCATTCAATTTTTTCTCAATGTTTTTTACTCTATATATATATATAAATAATAATGAGTATTTAATTAAGCCTAAAGGTATGTCAATCAATTTTAGCAGTTCACAATTCAAGACAGGGTGTGTGATATACAATTTAAACTATTCGCATTAACAGGAGGCAACGAGTTATTATAAATATTTTATTTTATTTGATTTAATATATTTTTAAAACATATTATACATAGATTTTAACATCTATGAGCTATAACTATGCCAAATTTCACACTCGTCCGTGCCCGCATGTTGCTTGAAAAGGGAATAAAAAATTTTCCTTCACGTAGATTTTTAATTGAAAATTTTTTGAAAGATGCTGCAAATGTTATACTATAACGTGTATATGAAATACGTAATACAACGTTATTAAAACCTTAACCCACCTCCCCCCCCCCCCTTTAACCCTCTTAATAAACTAGCAATTTACTGCGGCACATGGGGCATAAAAGTTAATTTAATAAAATCTGCAGTAAGAATATTCAGAAAAGGTGGTAGAGTATCGGTACAAATAGAATTCAAATCATTTTGGAAAGAATAATTTTATACATTCTTGATTACTTAATTTATGTACACTTTATAGATTTTATTAGAGATTTTATTAATATATGAGAACTCGAGTTTTTATTCCAAACTATTTAAAAAATTTTGAGAAACAAATTGCACGTTTCTGCTATTGCATTCTTTAACTAACATTTTTTCGGTCATTATGGCCACTCCAGTTTTATTACCTTTTTTTGCATTTTCAGACAATATTAAAAAAAAAAAAATTAAGATACTTTGCATTTTGTATGAAAAAATGGTAAAATGACATTTTCAAAATGCATTTTTCATTCAATATGAGTAATTTTTTTAAACTAAAAAGTCAAGTATTGGAATTATTTTTTATTTTATAGAGTAATGGTTTTTTAAAACGATATATAAAATTCAAAGGGGAAATATTGTACGAAAAATGTATTTAAAAAGAACAATTGCAGAAAAACGAAATTACCCAAAATGTGGACAGAAACCATTATAAAATCCGTAACCGAATGTTTTCCGGAGAAGGTCCATAAGGGCATAAGTAGTTATTTTTTTGTAAGATTTTATATCATTTCAATTAAATAAAAAAATTAAATTCAATAGTTCCTTATTTTTACATTTTATATGTGTTAAGATTTTTTCGATCCCACTCCTTGTATTGAATTCTATCATAAACGAACTGATATTAAGTATGGAAATTTGCAGATTGATCGCCATCCACTAGAAAAAATTTACTAGTTAGAAAATTCCAGCAATAGCTAAAGTATGCATATTAAAGTATGTTCATATTAAATTACGCAATTATATCCTAATAAACAAATTGCAAAAAAAAAAAATCTTTTGAAAATGGTGTAAAATGTTAAAGCATTAAATTTTAATTGTAATGTACGTAATTTACTACAAATATTACAATAAAAATAAAACTTAAAATGTTATCTAAATAACAAACAGGTCGCCAACAAGAATAAATAATTTCATTCTCATTTTTTCTTTTTTTTTATTATTGTGCAGAACTCTGCTTCGCTGGGCCTCTTAATTTATGTCTGTTATAGTACTGCGGCATTGACACAATTATTTTTGTATTGCATTGGAGGCAATTACATTAGTGAAAGTGTAAGTATTAAATAATAATATCAACAATAACAATAAGAGGGTTTTAAATTAAGATTGTCGTCAGACACAAATGAATTAAGAAACAATAATAACATAATAAATAAGATGTTAATCTAATGGAAAATTTTATCCTTTAGCAAACTCATTCTCTAAAGTCTTAGAAATTGAGTTTTAGAAAAGGTAAAAAATTGATACAGAAATCATTGCTAGGCTACATATTACAATCGATTATTTTCTAATATTTCATTAAACAAAAAGTGTTAAAAATAAGAATTTTAAGAAAAAAATCTAGAGAATCTGATGATTTCTCAAAAGAAAAATTTCTTAGGGATCTGCTAAGTTATTATGAAAGAAATAATTCTTAATTCTTCAGCATCTTACGGTTTTCTATAGGAATTTTTCGTCGAATCAAAGGTATATCTAGCGAATTCATTTCATTTCTCACAATCTAAGAGATTTTCTATAAGAAAAATGTATGATACTCTAAAGGACTTTGTATAAGATAAATATTCTCAAAGCTGGTGGTTTTTCGATAGGAAAAATTACTTGGAATCCGAAAGTTATTATTTCTATAGAAATTCCTTACAATCTGAGGGCTTTCACGCAAGAACAATTTCTTGGAATCCGATGGTTTTCCGATATGAAAATTTCCTTTGAATTTAGGGTTTTGCATTGGGATAAGTTACTCAGAACCTGAGGGTTGCTCTTTAGGAAAATTTTTGTTAAGAAGAATTCTTTTGAATCCAAATCTTTTACTATAGCAAAAATTTCTAGTGAAAAATGCTTAGAATCTGAAGGGTTTTCTTTACGATAAATACCCCAGAATCTGAGTGTTTTTCTTTAAGAAAGTTTCTTAGATTCTGAGGTTTTTCTTCAGCATAAATCCCTCAAAATCTGAGGGAATAATTTTTGTACGATTTGAGAGTTTTTTATAAGAAAATTCTTTAGGAACAGCTCCTCTGAATCTAAAGGTTTTTTGATAGGAAAAATTCTTTCGAATTCGAGGGTTTCTCTATAAGAAAATATTATTAGGGTAAGAGGGTTTTCTCCACGATAAATACCCTAGAATCTGGGGGGTTTTTCGCTAAGAAAAATTTCTTAGATTCTGTAGGTTTTCTTCAGCATAAATGCCTCAGAATCTGAGAGAAATTTTCTGTATTTAGGAAAATTTTTTCAAAATCAGAGGTTTTTTGGATAAATTTCTGAGTATCCGAGGGCTTTTTTTTTTTGTAAAAAAAATTTTTAATACCTAAGAGATTTTCTTCTGCATAAATTTCTCGGTACTTGGGTGGTATTCTATAGGAAAATTTCTTTAGAATCTGAAGGTTTTCTAGAATTTTCTAAGAAACATTACAAACTTAAAGTTTTTCATTAAGGATCTTTGTTTTAAATATGAAATATATCTCAGAATCTGACAGTATTTCTTTAAGGAATATTCTTAAGAATTTGAGGTTTTGGTATAATTAAATTCCTAATAATCTGAATGGTTTTTCTATATGAAAAAATTCTCAGAATCAATAGGCGTTTTCATAAATTTTTCAGAATCTGAGATTTTTCTCAGAAGAATTCTTTTATAGGAAAATTCCTTTAGTACGTATAAGAAAAAATCTTCCGAATCATTTTTTAAAATCTAAGGGTTATTTTTCAAGAAATTTTCTTTATAATCCGAGGATTTCTCTATAGAAAAATTCTTAAAAATATATACGAAAAAATTCTCAGAAACAAGATGGTTTTTCATAATAGAATTCTTCGAAATCCGAGGTTTTATAGGAAAAGCTCTTCAGAATCTAAGAGATTTTTATACGAAAAATTCTTCAGAATCAAAAGGCTTTTCTTTAGTTTAAATTCTTCAGAATCACAAGGTTATTATATCGGGTTCTATTACGGTTCTTCAGCGTCTAAGAAATGTATTTTTTAGGGAAATTCATTAGAATTTTAGGTGTTTTTTATAGGATATATTTTTCAGTATATTTCTTTAAGAAATCGGAAAGTTTTCTTGTTTAGCAAAAGAATCTGAAAGTATTTTTTGTTTAGCAAAAGACTTTATAAACTCTGTTTAATTTTCCTTCATCGTTATTTGATATTACTTCTAAATGCACACCATGGCCGTGCAATTTAAATAATAAATTTAATTGCACTTGCAAAGATGACATTGGTTTTATTTTATTTACTTTGCATATATTCTTCTTTTTTTAATTTCACTTTAAGCAACTTTTCATTTCGCGACCTTGATTTTAACGTCAAACCCTCATATGAACAACATCCCTTAACGAACCAAAAAAAAAAAAAAAAAAAAAAAAAAAAAAAAAACAAACACTAATCCTTTAGAGAAGACAAAAAGCACATAACGGAATTAAAACAATTACATTTACTTGTACTTTTTAGCAAAATAAAAACGTGATATTCTTCTAGTGTTTTCTTGTCTCTAGAACAATATTTTAATTACTCCACATGGAGAAAGAAACTAAAAAAAAAAAAATGAACGAAAACGAAAAATTGCAGCTGGAAAAAAATCAAAAACATTTTTCTGATACATATTTACATACATAGTGTGAACATTACCTGAATGACTTATGCTATCGCATTCAAACACTATGTTCAAAAAGTATACAGCCTGGTTGCTATTTTATTTAATGGGACACAGAAGATGGTTTTTTGGTGTGATTTTAAAATTTTTCACTTCAGCTTGGTAAAAGTCTTGCTTTTCTTTCTTTAAATTGTTCAATATGAATGTTGGTCGGATGGTCCCTTAAAATGGTTTGGATGTTTCACTCCTAGGTCATTATTAATTACATTTTCATGGCATTCTTAAATGTAGAGATCAGTTTTCACATTTTCCATTTTTTAAATATTGTTGTAAATTTTCTAGCAGTTGCTTCCTAGAGGTAAAAACTTTTTTATATATTGTTCTTCTTTTTTCGAAAAACACCTAATCATAAAAGGAAAGTATTTTATACTTCACCGTAATAAGAAAATATATAAACCTTGAACCTTTCTAAGAATAATCAATAACAAATTGGCCACCCTGACAATAATAATGGACATTATTTTAAATTATTAATTATATTCTGGACTAATGTGTGTGGAATAAAATTGCAACAAACTTTGCACTGCGAAAAAATTATTTTTTTTTTTTTAGTTTTATCAACAAGCTCATATATCTAGGACAACAAGAAGAACTAGAAGGATTAACCGTGAACAAAACAAAAACAATGTCGTTCCTAAAAAAAACTTTTTAAACCGCTAGGCTGAAAGTAGCTGTGAAAAAAGAAGCAATTCGTATGTGACAACGCGTACGACTAAACCCGATTAAAGAATGCAAAAAAAGCTACTGCCATTCCTAAAGCAAAATGAGGTATCTAAGTATGTGATCTTACAGCGTCTCACAGTAAAGCGACTGTTGAATGATACGAAAAGAAATGTAAATGTCATACCAAGAGATGCGAATCCACCGAACTGCCCAGAATTGCTAACAAAATTGGCATTACGAATGGTTTCAATGTGTTGCAACTTTAGTATCTTTGGAAATTTCTTTCAGAAGTTTTGGCACTTTTATTTTGTTTTCTCTTACTATTTAATAAAAAAAAAAAAAAACATACTAAACCGGGCCCTGTCCATATGTAAATTTTAATCTCAATTTTGAAACCAACAAAAACCTTAAGCGAGAATTCTAAAAAAATTGTATGAAAATTATATAATTTAACGAAACCTTTAAACAAAGGTTCACTTAATTTTTTATCCTCTTAACAGCCTTCAAGTCCGTTAGTTTTATTAGATATCCACATCGCAATCATTTCTAAGAGGACCAGGCATGAGACCTTCCTTGCAAGAGACTTAAACAACATATAACATATTTCATTCATGAATTTAATATTACCCATACATTCTGAGCATAGTGTATATAAATACAGCAAAGTTTATATGAATATAAAAACATGGGCCGAATTTATAAAAATTCCTTTTGTTCATGGAAGTGTTACAATAAAAATTTTAAAATTTTTCAAATGACTTGCTATTTGGCCTTCTATCTAGAAGTGCCAAAAAACTGAAAAAAATTTAAAAATTTTTAAATTTTTGTTTTCTTTTGAATTATACCAAATATGATTGCAGAAGTTTTCATAATTTTCATTATTTAAAAAAAAAATTTTCGAGCTCATCCCATTTACATTGACACGAGTTCCAGATCCATTTTTCTCGGATCATATTCCACTTAATAGAGAATTCATCTAGGGATTGCACAGATACTCCTGTCCTCTTCCAATTACGTTTGTCAATTGACCAATATTCCTCTGCTGATCGAAATTGCCATGTAGTGGCCAGAATTATCTCCAGGACTACGCGTCATATAAAAATTCTGGCTGAAGTTTGCAAAGCAATGTGTTTTATCATTAATGATAACACAAGTACGAGTATAATACTGGTCTGCTGGGTAGTATTTTTTTTTTTTTTTTTTATTGGTATTATTCATTTATTTCCTTTTTTTTTTTTTTTTTTTTTTTTTTTGTTACAAACAACACTATCCGATTTTGTTGAACAAAGAAGTTCTATTAAAGTTTGTTCTCGGAATAGAGGTTCTGTTACAGAAACGTTAAGGATTTTGAATAAGGATTTCGTTGAGCAGGCTATGTTGAAAAAAAATATTTACAAGTGGAACAAATAGTTCAAAGACAGCAGAGAAAGCGATACAGGCAAATAGCGCCACGGACGGAAAAAAAATATCAACTGATGAACAACACACCGTTGACATTTGAAGATGGAACAACCGACACCACATTAAATATATTTTGGACTTCGATTGCATCCAATATCGATTTGTTCTAGAAACACAAAGTTTTTTGGGGAAAAAGAGTATCACAGCAATATTTCTGAAATAAATCTTTCTGACTAAGCGCATCAATACGGGTAATGAGACTTAAATCAATGCCTAGAATCGCGAAACAACTGACTTGCAAAACGTGGAGTAAGATCACGTCAAAGTCGTTCAAAATTGAGGCGGGGGGAGGGGGGTGGTGAAAAATTCCAAGTCAGAGTTAAAGTACTAACCCAGTATAGTAGAACCTCCAAACAGTTTGGCGTTTGTAGGCCAGGCTTTACACTTTTCCTTATATTATATATTATATTTGCTTAGTTTTTCGGCTATAACTTAACAATCATTAACAGTTTCTCATTTCAGTTTTCAGCAAATAGCTTCAGTAAATCAAGTTGGACTAAATTTATGGAATGAATGTTCAAAAAATTCTCATTGTTCCCCTGTTTTAAATAAATTTTTTCAACTGTATAACATATTCAGGACATATGATTATTATTTATTGGTTGAGTAGAAGAGATGTAAACGCATGAGTGGTATTTCTAATATTAAATCAACAAATTCGTGTTTAAAAGTTCAATTCGTGTTTTTATGTTTTTTCTGTAACTTTATGTTTCATACGAAATGTAAAAAATTATAGCCTAACGTAAAAGTAGTATTACAATTACTTGAGAAAGTAGACAAAAAAAATCTACGAAATGTCGAGAGACGAGAAATTAAGATGAAGTTTTAATTACTTTTAAAAAATCGGGTCCTATTAGCTTGCGAAAAATAAAACGAAAAAATATCAAGCCATAAATTATGTATATCTCTAATATTAATAGGCAAGGCGATTTCTTGTGATCGATATAAAAATTTTAGTTAATAACCGATTTTGACCAAACATACCCCAATTTAAAGGTATTTCTTTTTAGTGTAAAACGCATTTAAAAATGCTACTAACACATACATAAAATATATATTTAAGATTCAAATAAAAAAACTATCCAATGCTTTGTGTTTGTTTATTAATTTTTTATTGAATTATGAATTGGCTAAAGCTGATTAGCATACCTTTAGCCTCTATATTCTGTGAAATAATAAATTTTCCTAGAAATTGTACTCGATTTTCGAAGGCTGGGCTCTGCTAGTATAAAAAAAAAATAGTATTATATTTTCTATTTCTTACATGGATATAGTAATCAAAATTATTTATTTAAGCTTTAGCTACAATTTTGCTTAAGAAAGAAATAGAAATCAGCAATGGTTCTTGATTAATAGCTGAAAAACTAAGCAAACGAAAATCAAAATAAGGAAAAAATATAAAAAGTCATAAAAAGAGGTTTAGTATGAGAGCGCCAAATCTTTTGGAAGTTTTACTATACTGGCCTAGTACTTTCACCCTGGCTTGGAATGTCTCACTCCCCAGAACGACTGTTGTACAGTGTAATTGTAGTGTGGTGCATTATGAATTCCTACCGCCGCACAGTGGACCATTAGACGAGAAGGCGGTCAAAAACCTATAACTTTTAATTGGATTGGAATATTGATATTCGTTTTTTTTTTATTAGGTGAGACTTTAGCCTTTAAGTTTTGCTATAAAACGTAATTCTCCACCGAAAATAAAAAAAATTACGGAGGGTTTAAAATACATTTTCATTTGTAGTTGAATTTTAGTACAAAAGTGAAGTGTTAAAAGGTAAAAAAAAGGTTTTTTTTAATAGAATGTCTTATTTTTTCAGTTAATTTTACAACTAATACTTTTTAACAATTTTTTAAGTTAATTTTTTCAGAAAATGCCAAACTTTGGCCCAAGTAAACTTATTAGTCCTAATGTGCACAAGTGCCAAAGGTTGTTTTTTTTTTTTTTTTTTAAAGATCCCGAGTTAAAATATAATTTATTAAGCAGCGAACGTAAAAGTTACCTTATATTGGTTCAAGATAGAGAAGTTTCAATGAAAAACTCGTATGTTTTTGCTTTAGTTAAATTTTTTTTTAAATATTTCCATATCAATTTTTATGGTAAATTTATGAAATATAACAATTTTTATTGTAAATTTACAAAATATATAAATTTTTAAATCAAGAAAATTTTTTAACTATATAAAAAAAAGTGTAACTTATTGTTAGTGTAATGAAAAAGTACTTTAAATCAACCAATTTTAGTAAAAATTTCTTCTAAATAGCCTTGATTTTCATCTTCTAGAAGTTGTTTAGCTTCTTCGTCTAATTCAATAGAGGAGTTTTCCATTTTTGACGAATGTTGGACATATATGGATCTGAAGTGCACAACAAAATAGTGATAAGGTCTTCATTAGTACAACATCTGGACATTTCCCTTGTGTTGTGTTCGCGAAAGAATCTGCAGTCTTTGTTCCTTTTTTCTTGCCCTTTTTCAGATAGATCTCCTATTGGTAGCATATTGTTTTGAATTATTTGTTCCCCCATGGTACAAAATTTTATGAACTGTGGATGGCATATATCTCCAAGAGTATTTTTCAGTACAAAATATAGCTGCTTTATTGGCGTGCTCTCCAAATTTTTTTGCATTTATCTTTCTGCTGCATGCTAGAACTTGTAATATGATTTTGAATCGTCTTATTAATTCATGATCTACACCTGTGATAGCTGCTGCAGTTTCCGGATCGCAAAGAAATCTCCTTGCAGTATTTCCATCATTTGTGTTTCCTTTCCCTTGTTTTGGTTGGTCGATTACGAGTCCTAGATGTAGATATTTTTGTTGAATTTGTTTTTTTTTCTTTCTTTTTCCTTCATTTTCTTTGTTTTTTCTCACTGTTTCGCCTAACAGACCAAATTCCAAATCATAACCCAATTTAAGAATATGCTCCATGAAACGTATTCTAGCATGAAGAGTGGACATTCCAAATTGGTAGGCTTCCTTAAAACTATCGTCTTCTGGTGGGGTTGGCTTAATTGACTTGATGTCTTTTGGCGTATAATGCAGCTTGACGTTGACTTTGTTCCAGTTAAAGATTGTGCAACTTTTCCATCAATCATTGTGAGACACATTTTAAAATGTACTTCAATGTCTTGTTCATCAAATTTAAAGTTTACTGGTTGAAGTTCCTTAATTTGATCTTTTATTTTTTGAACTACTTCAGTTATGACATCTTTGGTTTCCTTTTTGAATGCAAATTTTATCGGTCTGCAATACTTTGTTGAAGAAGGAATTTCATTTTTCCATATATCAATTTCTGTTGCTCTACTAGCTGACGGCTCTATGACGCTATACCTTTTTGTTAAGCGCAATGGAACGAAAGATACCATAAATAAATTAGCATCTGATGAATTTTCGGCATTAAATTGCTTGTATTGTTTCTGACCAGAGGATCCATCACATCCCCATTTAGAAATTAAAGTAATGCTGCCATTACCAATTTTTTTTAAATGATAAGTATCAAGCGTATTTAGCAATCGTTCTGCAGTATGTTCAAAGAGATCTTGCAATTTTATTTCTGCTGATGTTGAAGTGACACTAATAGCAGAATGTGAAGGTAAGCATTCTTTTTTGGCAGAAACTAAATCTCGATACTCTGGAAAAATCCCACAATTCGTTTCATTGGTTCGCTTCCGCAATTCCTTATATGGATTTTTGGTCAATTTCAAATCCAAAAATATGGCGAACGCTTCTTCCGGCGTAAATTTCTTATCTTCAATTGGTGTAGGAATGCTTTTCAAAATCCTCTTTGTGCGCCTTGGGCTCGCTTCTACTATCTTTTCAATTATTTCAATTTTTTTATTTTTTATTTTGGGTTGTTTGAATTTGGTGGAAAAATGAATCCTTAATAATTCTTTGAGAAATTTCTTCATTGATATTCTCCAGCTTGCGCCTTCGAGATCTTTCACTACATCCGTCAATTGGTTTTGCTGGTCGACCCTTTTTTCCACTTTCGTTGGCAGTTGTAGATACACTCTCAAAAATAAGTTCCTTTATTAACCAGTCTTGGTAACGTTTGTACATCTTTGCCTTGCTATGAGAGCATTCAATGTACCGTCTTTTCAAATTCGTGCAAAATTAGTAATTTTTTTTGTGCATTTCAATGTCTTCTAGGTTACAATTCTTAAAGAAGTCGTTGCTCACTATGTGCAAAATTACATCGTCTACATCATTTGGTTGAAAATAAATATCTGCCAGATCTCTGTAACAGTACTTAGTCATTGCACAAATTGTAACGAATAATAATTGTAGAAACATTATTATAAATACTCTTTCTTGCAATTATGTAAAATAAAAATATTTATCTTTTATTACCACTTTTAGAAGCATAGAAAACCCACACCCTAACCCCATTTAAAAGGTGAAGCATACCTGTTCATATCTTAAAGGGCTATGTCGCAATAGTTTTTTTTTTTTACCATATACCTGTTATTTAAATTGTTTTCCATTTTGTCAGGTATTTAAACTATATAACTCTAATTCAGACTATTAATGTTTTTGAAAGATACCTATGTAAATGTACCTGTAACAATTAAACGCATTATATCTCAACCCTTTTTTTATAAGTATATAACAACTCCTGACAACTCTACCGACACGCAAAAAAATACACCGCGATGTACCGGTACGACCAACTTTTGTATTTATAACACTCAGACGGACGGACGGACATCGTTTAAGCGACTCAGAAAGTGTTTTTGAGTCGATCCGTATAATAAAAGATGTATAAAGGTCCAATATTTTTGGCAGTTACAAACATCACCTCAAAATTAATATATCCTAACCACATAGTGGACAACTTTTGTATTCATAAATTTTGCAGAAAATATCTAACCTTGGGTCAGAAAAATTGTTCTGGTGCACACAGGCGGAAACTGGCGGGTATATAATGGGCTAGAGGAGTATAGGGGAGGGTTCGGACTATAGAAGACTGCAAGATTTTTTCTGACTGCTTTTGACTGGTAGGAGTTATGCTCTATTAAGTAGGAGATTTTTGGATAATTTTGACCTTTTTTAAAAAAAATTTTTTTTTTTTTTTAAATTTCGGAATGACTCAGTGATTTTATATTTTTAACATTAATAGCATGGAAGCCACAAAATTATAAAAATTTATTTCACTTCAAAATCTTTTAAATCATTCAATAATAAAAATTTACAAAGAAATTTTGAATTTTAGCAAAATACTGAGAAAGCCCATTTTCGAAGACCCTGTTCGCTGTGATATAGTTGAGATAGAGTCACAATTTTTTGACTCCCGAGGTTTACTAGTATTTACTTTCAAATGAATAACATAACTTTAAAATCGGTAACAAAAAAAAAATGATTTTTGGCCGCCTTCTCAAAATGTGGTCCACTGTGCGCCGCGTCAAACTGTTAACAGAGAATATTTTTCGAACGTTATGCGTTATTTGCGCGAGGGGTTTCGCAAAAAAAGTCCAGTATTATGAGCAGAAACAGCGTGTTTTTTTCTCCAAAATAATATACCGTCTTACACTCCATTGGTTCTTCGACATTTCGTTAAAAATTCGACTCTGCCTCCACAATGAACTCAAAAGACCACTACGGTTACACACACAGAAAAAAAATACCAAACGTATTGTATACTCGATTAGATCAACAAAAATTAATTAGCAGCAAACCGTCTTCTACTGGATCAAATATTTACTGTTAAGATGACAGTATTTTGATCATAGTGAACCCGCCGGAATTCGTTTACTAATTTCATCGCAATTCGGTTGACAGCAAATTCGGTAGCCACAATGAAGCTGTTTTCTGCGTGCATCGTTTTGAAATGATTGAGATGATAAAAGCTAAATCTCTGCGCACTTTGAAGGCCTCTCCAGAAATCGACCTTCACAACTGTTTAGAGAATTGGAAAAAATATTGGCATAAATGCATTTTAGCGGATGGGGATTACTTTGAAATTGATTTGGGCGTTTAATAAATTTATTTTACTCCTTGAAAATTTAAGGCTATCAGTAAAGACCACTTCATTCGACCCAAAGCCCTTACCTTCCTGTTTGGAAACAGGCAATAATTTCAGGGAGCTAAATCTGGAGAATATGCCGGATGTAGTTTTGTTAGTTTCTATAACTACTTCAACTTGCATAGTGTAATTATCTACTACATGTGGTACCCCAACATCAATTGATTCAACGATTAATTTATTCTACGAAACTGTTCTAATTTATATGCATGAATGTGTCCCGAAATTTACCGTTTTCAACCAGTCTAGTTCTCCTTGGAGCACAAAACAATTATCGAGTCTTAAAAACTTGAAAAATAAACGACATTAAAAGTATAACATGTTTGGTCTATTATCTGATTATAGTAAATAGTTATTCAGTTACAGGTGCAAAATATAATATTCTCAATACAAACTTTATAATAATTACATGGAAACTATGAAAATAAATTTGAAGAGAGATCCAAAATCTTTTACAAATTTGTAAATTCAAAAAGGAAATCTGCATATACAACATACTGCATATGAACATCAGAATAAGTTGCGCTCAAAAAAGGTCAGCAAACATCGTTAATAATCGCATCTCGGTATTCACGATTATGAATTTCTTGAATGTTTTGTAATGAAGTACAGCATTCATTACAATAAATTCCTTCCAAAATTCTGTAATTGTTATCTGATTTAGACCATCAACATATTGGGTAAGATTCTCGAATTAGCGACGCAAATAATAATCCCTAAAATTGGCAATTACACCTTGATCCATTGGTTGAAGATATGAGTAGTATTTGGTGGTAGGAATACGATTTTGGTATTGTCAGATATGTCAGTTAGTTTATGTCTAGGTGCATTGTCAATTATTAGCAAAGCCTTGTTTGAAATATTTTGCTTGGAATTAAATTTTGTCACAGAGTTTGAAAAAAAAGTATTCAACCAACCTTGAAAAAGATGTGCTGTCATCCACCCTTTTTTATTGGAGCGCCAGATAACACCAAGTTTTGATTTGTTGCGACCTTTGAAGGCTCGTGGATTTTCAGAATGATAAATATGCATCGGCTTTAACTTATTATCATCTGCGGCATTCTCTCCCAACAAAACCGTTATACGGTCTTCAGGTGCCTAAAATCCTGACGTTGACTTTTCTTTTTTTGGAAATGAATGTTCTAGAAAGCATTATTTTCCAAAATAAAGACCTGTTTCATCTGCATTATATACCTGTGTTGGGGTATAGCCACCGGATTCGACAATTTTTTTAAATTCTGCAGGATAATTTTTTTGCCGCCTCCATATCTTCACTTGCTGTTTGTCCAGATATTTTTATATTATATAGTGACACTTCTTAAATTGATCAAACTAACATTTGCTAGCTAAAAACTTTTCTGACTAAGATCCTTTGCCATTTTTCATTATTAAATACTGGTGAAGGCTCCTGGCTCTCTGTACACTACTTCTTATTTTATCTTGATTGTTCTTAAT
The DNA here is from genome assembly GCA_963682025.1 of Cordilura impudica. Classification (NCBI taxonomy): domain Eukaryota; kingdom Metazoa; phylum Arthropoda; class Insecta; order Diptera; family Scathophagidae; genus Cordilura; species Cordilura impudica. The sequence continues at coordinate 89,344,457 of OY821518.1, read as the reverse complement.
GAACAGTTGAATCAGCGAGGCCTAAAGCTTTTTCTATTTCATTATTTTTCTCACCTGCTTCGAGCCTTTTGCACTAGTGGCGTGATCCGTAGTTACTGCTCATTTACCAGACATTTTTATAGCAAAACTAGCTGTTTTTACCCGGTCTTGCCCGGGATAAAAATGCCTTTGACTTGAAAAATGGTTCACTATGCTTACCAGGCGCGTGTACTTAGTCCCCAATTCACAAATTCCCCAATAAAATGAACTTTCTCCCCAAAAATTTGTATGGGCAGTAAATTCATTTTTTATTTGAATTAAAAATTTTTTGATTTTTTAATTTAGAAGTTTTTTATAAGATGCTGCAGCAAAAATGCTGCGAAACCGCTTTAAGTTTTTTTTTTTTTTTTTCAGTTTATTTATAAACAAATATAACGAAATAGTTCGCAAAATAACGGAATCAGAACTTTTAAAAATTTAATTACTTCATTCAATAAGTGATCATCATTGAGCAGAGACGTCAAATTCAAGTTTCAGAAATGAAAGACTAATGCGACGTTTATTATTATGTCGCAAAGTTTCTTTAAGCAACTGCTTATAAAGGGTCCGCCAAATAACTTTTTTTTTTTTGAAAATGCTACAAAAAAACTACTGAAAATTATCTCAAATTTCTTTTTTTATTTGAAAGTACAATCCTTCCGGTTAATAACGGAAAATAATTTCATTGAAATGGCTGCCTCGGCTGGCCATGCAGTGGCCTACACGATCGGTCCAATTTTTAAGCACATTATCGATTGTGTGCAGCTGTATTTCACCAATGGCTTCACGAATATTGTCCTTTAAAGCGTCAATTGTCTCTGGCTTGTTGGCGTAACACTTATCTTTGAGGGCACCCCACAAATAATAGTCCAACGGTGTCAAATCGCAGCTCCGAGGTGGCCAAACGACATCAGCTCTGCGGCTGATAATGCGATCTTCAAAAATAGGGCGCAAAACATCGAGTGTAGCTTCGGCTGTGTGGCACGTAGCGCCGTCCTGTTGAAACCAAATGTTGCCAATATCCTCCTCTTCAATTTTTGTGAACAAAAATTCGTTCAACATGGCCTGATAACGATCGGCATTGACTGTAACGGCCACTCCTTGCTCATTTTTGAATAAAAATGGCCCAATTATGCATCTGGACCAAAATCCGCACCAAATAGTGACTCGTTTTGGGTGTATCGGCTTTTCAATGTATGCGAGCGGGCTTTCTGTGCCCCAAATGCGACAATTTTGCTTGTTTATATACCCGCCAAGATCAAAATGAGCTTCATCTGAAAAGATGATTTTTTTTTGGCAAAATCGGCATCTTCTGTAAGTCGATCGCAGGCCCACTTAGCGAAGCGAAAACGCATTGGATGGTCAGTTGGCTTCAACTCCTAAACCAATTGGACTTTGTATGGCGTCATACCAAGGTCTTCATGCAAATTTCGTCTCAATGATGCCTCCGAAATGTTCAATTCTTGAGAACGACGGTGAATTGATGTTGATGGCGCTTCACGCACACTTTCTGCCACAGCAGCAATATTCTCGGGTGTACGCACTTTTTTTGGCTTTTCACGCTTTGGTTTATCGATGAGGATGCCAGTTTCTTTCACTTTTTTTCACAAGATAACGAACATACGGAGCTGACGGTGCTTCTCTTCTTCCAAAATCCGTACGCAATTTTCGCACACATTCTGCAACATTACCATGATTTTCAAAGTAATGTCGCAATATTTCCCAGCATTGTTCAAGCATATACACAACCATATTCGTTCAGCGCAAGGATAAAACTAATTATCTGTCAAATCAGACATGAGCTAAGTGTTACCGTTCACGAAATAAGCACTAGTTGAAAAAAAAACGCTAGATGGCGGACCCTTTACTATATGTGTGGCCTCTTTTGATCAACAGGTAATTATTTCACATACGTAGATAAAATTTATCATACGACATTTCACTAGGCTGTGTTCCGCGAGAGAGTCGCGTCCGCTTCCGCGCGTTTGGCAGCCACACCCGTGCTGCCGCGCAGTCGTTGTCAACTTATTTTAATCGCCAAAATATATTTTTCAGATCATTGCGATATTTTAGCTGAGCTGTGTTCCGCGAGCGCGTTTAGAGCATTGCGATATTTTAGCTGAGCTGTGTTCCGAGAGCGCGTCGCGTCCGCGTGTGAGCGCCGCACGCCGCTTCCGCGCGCTTGGCAACCACACCTGTGCTGCCGCGCAGCTGTTGAGAACTTATTTTAATGATCAAAATATATTTTTCAGATCATTCCGATATTCTAGGTAAGCTGTATTCCCCGTGCGCGTAGCTTCCGCGCAACGAAATGATTCTATTGAAAAGAATACTCACTTTAAATGCATTTATTGTAGGACACATATTGAGAGCAGTATGCAAATGTTCACTAAAATAAATATTTAACAAAATTCATTAAATAAAAATATGTAAAAATTTAAGAATGAATTTGGGGAGTAAGTTCATTTTTTACTTCGATTAAAAAAATGGGGAATTTGTTCATTTCTTTTGGGTACCTTTTTTTAAGTTTGGGAAATTTGTTCACCGTGTAGTTATTTCCGTGTAAACCAAATTTCAGAAAAATCCGTTGAAAAGTACAAATTTGTATAGGGAAGAAATATACCACACAACAAAATATGAATTTTATATGAAAATTGGGCGTAAAAGCAGGCATGGTCGGTAAAAATCATATGGCGACCTCCCTGGAATATGTACTAAATTTCGGAGAAAGCCATTGAAAAATAAAAGTTTATATAGCAATCAAATAAAGAAACAAATAAAAGGAAAAATTAAGTTTTATATATATAGAAGCATACATAAGTAGCATATGGTGACCTTCTCTGTAGTATAGAGATCGTGTGACCAAATTTTAGACATCCCTTGAAAAATAAAAATTTCTATAGTGAACAAATATACGAAAAAACAGAAAATTAATTTTGTATAAAAAGTGGGCCTAGAAGTAGGCGTGACCTCTCTGGAGTACAGAGATCGTATGTAGCAAATTTCAGAGACTTCCGTCTAAAAAAAATTGTGTAGCGAACAAATGTACGAAAAAAGCAGAATATGAATTGTATACAAAAAGTGGGCGTAACAGTAGGCGTGACCGGTACGAAGAATATGTCGACCTTCCCTGGCGCAGAGAGGTCGTGTGTACCAAATTTCAGAGAAATCAGTTGAAAAATAAAAATTTGTATAGCGAACAAATATACCAAAAAACAAAATGAATTGTATACAAAAAGTGGGCGTTAAAGTAGGCGTGGCCGGTACGAAGCATATGGCGACCTTTCCTGGAGTACAAAGATCGTGTGTACCCAATTTCAGAAAATTCCGTTGAAAAATAAAAATTTGTATAGCAAACAAATATACCAAAAAACAGAAAACGAATTGTATACACAAAGTGGGCGTAAAATTAGGTGTGGCCGCAAGAATCACACGGTGACCTGGCCTGGGGTACAAAGATCGTGTGTACCAAATTTCAGAGAAATGCGTTGAAAAATAAAAATTTGTATAGCGAACAAATATACCAAAAAACAGAAAATGAATTGTATATAAAAAGTGGGCGCAGAAGTAGGCGTGGCCGGTAAGAATCATATGACGTCCTTTCCTGGAGTACGGAGATCGTGCGTAGCAAAATTCAGAGAAATCCGTTGAAAACTAATAATTTGTATAGCGAACAAATATACCAAAAAGCAGAAAATGAATTGTATATAAAAAGTCGGCGTAAAAGTAGGCGTGGTCGATAAAAAGTATATGGTGACCTTAGCTGGGGTACAGGGATCGTGTGTACCGAATTTCAGAGAAATCTGTTAACAAATAAAAATTTGTATAGTGAACAAATATGAATAAAACACCTTTCTTTGTGTATAGAGATCGTGTGTACAAAATTTCAGGAAAATCCGTTGAAAAATAAAAATTTGTATAGCGGTCAAACAAACAAACAAACAAACAGAAAATGAATTTTATATATATATAGATTTATGTCAACGCGCCAAAAAAAAAAAAAACTACTCTTTATCTCGTGTCGATCCGGTTACCATCTTACTATAGAATAAAGTTGGAATTTACTATTTGTTCTAAAATTTTACTCAAACAACTCAAAAGAGCAAATTACACTGATCTGATTTAAATTATCACTTGAATACTACTGATTGGCTCCAATTACACTGCGCAACACATCAAACTCAAACTCCTTCTCGTGTGCGGTTTCGAAGTTCCCATCGAAACAGACAAAAAACCAATTGCGGTTTGCTAGTTTAACTGCTGTTGGGATTTATTGGTCTCATGTATATTTCGGCTAAAATTAATTTTTCCGAAAAACAAAAACATGCAAGTTTTCTCACGGCTATATTTCGGAAACCAATTGGAATTTTATATTCCTGTCTTCGGCACAATTGTAACTATAGGCTAGGAGAAAAAAAGTTGTAATAAAAACTAATACGAAAAAGCTACATCTCAAAATTGCTAAAATGTCGAAAATTTTTAAATTTTTCTACAGTTTTTCACCACTTCATATAATCCATAATTCTTCAGAACATTATAATACCGGAAAGTGCACTTTTATTATTTTCCACCTGTATTTTACATCGAATATTCGTGATATTAGAGTATCAACTATGTGCAATTTTTTTCCATAGTTGGCGCTGCTGCAAGTGCATATAAAGCTTGAACTAGACCTAGCAGCCACATGCTGCCTTAATGTGACAAGACAATAACACATTATTTTGAGGGAACAACAATTGAACAGCAAAAACATTAATGCTTCAATATGGAAAATAATAAGTGCCCAAAGTTGGAAAGAAGGAGCCAACAAAGTTGTTAAATCCGAAATTTAACTTTACATATACGCAATATTCCGATGAAGTGGATGCAAGTGGTGAAGATTTCACGACGAATACAGTGTGCAGTAATTGCTATAGCACTATTTGAATTGTTTTCATCGACGAAGAGGACACTTGCATTTTGCTAAGCCGGTAATCTGGGTAAAAGTCCAAAACGGTCATGACAAAACCAGGTGCTACGCATGCATTACTTATGCTGTTGGAACAAACAAGAGGAAGTTGTTTCACTTCCAGTGCCACGCTCTGATGGTGTCGAACCACCGAAACCTCATTGTCCTGAGATTATGTCCGCTTATGCTTGCAGTAGTTTGTTGGTGGAGTCATAAGATATCCCAATATGAAGATGCAGGCGCCGTTATCGTGGAGGACGATAGATTTGAAGGACACACCGAAAGAGATATGACATTGAATGTGCTGTCAAACTCAGATGATAATGATTCAGATCATGGCCCTTAACCACCAACGAAAAAACCAAGAGATAATAAATCAATATTAAATCAATGGATATTGATAAAATCATGTTTTTTTTTTTCCTTCTCCAACATTTCTCATACATTTCATACCCAAATGGGGGTTTTTTAGTGATAAGTACTTCGAAAAACACCACTCGAGACAGAGCTTGTACTCGATGACTTCGAAAATGTTGCACTGTATAGTCAAACGTTTCTTGAAAATTTTTATCACATCTCCTACCATCGAACACAGTAATTTATTTTTTTTTTTTTTTTTTTTTGACACAGAAAATTGTTTTTCTTTCTAATTCAGAAGTCATTGTTGCCAGAACTCAATGAAATTATAAAAAAAAACTACTGGTCAAATATTATAGAAAATAATTATGATCGAAAATATCTCAATTTTGATTATTTTCAACCATCTGAATTCCAATATTTCGGCCCACCTTCAAAAAGCCAATTTAGTATAGTGTCATTTTTTTTTAAACATTTCAATGCAGCAAATCTGCCGCTGGCGACAGCAATTTTTTTTTGAATTTTAACAGAACTTGGATTTTGTCTAATTAATTTTGGCACGCTTATCAGAAAATGGGATTTTTAGGAAGCTCAAAGGATGTTTGAGTTAAAAGCATATTGATGTTGACCGTTTCATTTGATAAACATATAGTTATCAACAAAATCCAAGCCACTCTAATATACAGATTCGTTACATATTTAGTTAATGCCATGGAAATTTTTTTATTTGTCTCTTCACACTCTGTGAAATTTTTTTGTTGGTCTTTATATGAATATATGTGTGTTATACATATATGTATGTATATATATTATATATTTTGCTTGCTGTTTGTTTTATTTTAGTTTCCTTTTTCATTTTATCTTTTGCCACGCAGAGCGCTGCAGTAGCTGATGTCTTGTATGACATCGAGTGGTACAAGTGTGATGTTAAAACTAGGAAAATGATTTTAATGATGTTGCGCCGTTCTCAAAAGGCAACAACTATTGCAGTACCATTTTTTACACCATCACTGTTGGCCTTCAGTTCGGTAAGTACAAAAGTAAATAAATACTAAAGAAAAGAGAATGCGATAATGTTGGAATTTTCTGACTATCTACTAACGTATCTGACGGAGATGCCAGGCGATGCTTGGATAATGCTCATTGGTTTCAATGACTTTTTTTTATTGTTTTATAGTTACTCTAAGATGTCTTGTATAAAAGAGTTGCGATAAAAGTAAAGCTAAATTGAATTTTTTTAACGAAGTCATAAAAATGACAAATATATTTATAGGCTGTCTTAAATGAATCTGCATTTTTATGTGGAAACTATATCAAAAGAATAAGCTGTTATGTGAGAATTCAAATATGTCTGTTATTAAGAATAATTATTATAATTACGTTAAAAAAATAATTAAAAACTGATATAGACGGGTCAACACAATTTACTTACAAGTTCAGTTTTTGCTGTAGCTTGGAAGGTATTAAAATAAATATAAAAGCAAACAAATGTCATAATCATATCATGTTAAGTAACGCAAAAAATAATAACTAAAACTAAAACTAAAAAAAAAAACTATGTCATTTTCAATGTCAATTGCTGCCAATTATTGTAAGTTGTATGTAAACAGGTTGCATTGCATTGTCATTTGACATCTAAAATGAAATCGCCAACAAGTTGGTAATTTGTTTATATTTGGCAGCCGGATTTTTTGCCAGTTTATAAGATTTTCAAGCGTAATTCATAGAAAGTTACCAGATGTCAGTAGAGGAATTCGTTTGTTGTCAGTTTATATGACACATTGAAAACCAGTGTTAAATTCGACTGTGCCGAAACTTCGATTCCCTCCATCTATGTCTCAAATTTAATATTATAACAAATGTTGGTTACGGTTATCATTGTTGCATAGATGCCGATAATTAACATTTATAATATTAATAGGCAAGGCGATTTCTTGTGACCTTAGTAACTTTGACACTTTTAAACCGATTTTTACCAAACATACCTTATTTGAAAGGAATTTCTTTACAGATTTTACCGTCTGGAGCCTTATTTTGAATAAAATTCATTTAAAGTTGCTACTATCACATACATAAAATTATACAATGCCGTCTGTGTTTATTAAATTTGTTAATGTGTTTGTATATGAAAAGCCATATAACACGAATTTCATTATAATAATTGCACATCACACGCCCTGTGTTGAATTGAGAATTTCCTAATATTAGCATATCTTTAGGTATCATACAAGGTGGATCAAATGCCTTTTGACTCTTATTTCTGTGTGTTCAACAAATATTTATAATGAAATAAATTTAATGAATTAAATAGATTAAAAGACATTGAAAGAAATAAATTGAATGAAAAAATAAAATGTCCTAGAATTTATACTCGCATTTGAAGGGTTGGGTTCTGATTGTTTAAATTATTATACCTGCAGTATTTTAATTCTTATTAATTTGTTTTTGTTATCAAAAAAAGTTTAAAGTTATTTTATTTGCTGATTGTTTTGTGTAATTTCACTTTGCTTTCTTTGCCTGTATATGCAAAGTGTCCGTGCTGTAATGGGTCCGTTTTATAATTTGTCCGTGCTGTTATGTCTTTTTTGTTATTATTATTTAAATGATCGTTGTAACAGTATATTTCATATCCAGCTGATGTTATAAATTAATATAGGTGAAGTAAATAAAATAAATAAATAAATAAATAAATAAAACATGGCTTTTTATAAAGAGTTAACTTCTATCTGAAAAACTTTACCATTTTTCTAGAAGATCCATGCATAAGAGACCAAAGAGAAACACTTTTTTAACGTAACCGACGCACAATGGCGCCCTTATAACAAATGAATTTGCAAAAGTAAAAATTTCATGTGTGCTTACGATATTTTGAATAAACTCTTATAGGAAATTATTCAAAGATTACAAATTTGCTACCGTCAACAAAATCTGATTTTTAGTTTCAAAGTCGGCCGATTTTCAGTTTTCAAAAAAACGCACAGTTTTTGTTTTCAAGTAGAATATAAAAAAAAACTAGGTAACTAATCGTAATTTGCTTCTGTTGATTTATGTATTTATGCAGTACAGACTCCAGCCCTTGAAATTCTAGTGAAAATTCTAGGAAATTTATTTTCATTCAATAAATTATTATTCCTAAAGGTATGCTATATCCAAAATAATTTTTCAATTCAACACAATTATTATTGGGAATGAAGAAAACAAACAAATTCAATTTTTTTTTTTTTTTTGCAAACACTAACAAATTTAATAAACATACACATATCATTGTTAAATTCTATATATGTACTTTAAAAGAGTATAAATCTAAAAACAATTTTTTTTAGTGTAAAAATCTGTAAGTCTGGTGTACAGCTGAAATGAAATACCTTTCAAATAAGATACGTTTAGTCAAAATCGGGAGAAAACTTTTGAACAAATCATCGGTCACAAGAAATCGTGAGTCCGATCACAGGGGAGATGTGTAAACATCTAGTAATTAAAGATTTTTTTATGGCACTTTTTTCAAATCAAACAGAAAGCGTCATCTATGTATCACTTATAGCAATCAACAGCAGGGGCTCCGCCAATATAAAAATTTTTATTATTATTTATTACTTCAACCGGTTAATTTTTCATTTTTTGTTTTACATTTTTCATTTTCTAGTTTTCATTTTTCATATTTCATATTTCATTTTTCATTTTTCATTTTTCATTTTTCATTTTTCATTTTTCATTTTCCATTTTTTATTTTTCATTTTTCATATTTTATTTTCCGTTTTTAATTTTTTATTCTTAATTTTTCATTTTTTCTTTTTTCATTTCTCATTTTTCATTTTTTTATTTTTCTTTTTTCATTTCTCATTTTCATTTCTTATTTTTCATTTTTAATTTTTTACTTTTCGTTTCTCTTTTTTTAGTTTTTATTTTAAATTTTTAATTTTTTATTTTTCTTTTTTCATTTCTCATTTTTCAATTTTATTTTTCGTTTTTCATTTTTTATTTTTCGTTTTTCATTTTTTATTTTTCATTTTTTATTTTTAATTTTTTTTTTTTTCATTTTCCGTTTTTTATTTTTTTACTTTTAATTTTTCATTTTTCGTTTCTCGTTTTTTATCTTTAATTTTTCATTTTTCATTTTTTATTTTTCATTTTTCATTTTTAATTTTTTATTTTTCATTTTCCATTTTTCATTTTATATTTTTCATTTTTTATTTTGCATTTTCAATATTTCGTTTCATTTCTTATTTTTCTTTTTTTATTTTCCATTTTTCACTTTTTATTTTTCATTTTAAGTTTTTCGTTTTTGATTTTTGAGTTTTTATTTTTCATTTTCATGTTTTATTTTTCCTTTTTTTATTTTACATTTTTTATTTTTTATATTTTACTTTTCATTTTTAATTTTTTTTTTTTCATTTTTCATTAATTTTTTTTCATTTTTTATTTTTTATTTTTCATTTTCAAACAGGTTATTACATATCATAATTTTTCACCAATACATTCATAAGTCACACCGATTTTGTCTTAAGTCTTACATGTTATGCTGTTTTTGTGATTGTATTGTGAAATAGAAATTTACCCCGCTGCGTGTATGGATGTATACACATCATAAATTACTGTTTGCTTTGTGTTTCTTCTGTCTATTTTTTCACTATTTTTCAGCTTTGATGGAAAATGTCAAAATGTATTTTTTATATCTGCCATATTTTCAAAATATGTTCTTTGATTATTCCTTTACCTAATTCAACAAAGTCCAGCTGCTCTTTCGAATGCTAGAGGCAAAAAAGCTAACAAAAGACATTGTTAAAGAAATTATATGGCGTGCATCCCTGGTAAATTGAGGTACAGATAAAGAATGTACAAATAAACTATTCTTTTAGATTAGCAGCACTTAAAATAGAAATATAGTCAACCATCTAATCACAGATTAATAAAATAATTGCAATATTGACTTATGGTTGGCAATTCAAAATTGTTTGATCTGGTTAGGAACTCAACCACCCCAACGGATTTCGTGGAATTTGGAACTTGATAGTGATAATCTGCAGAGAAGCGGAAGTATAACAAATAATTTTCGCCTGACAAATGGGTAAAAACATATGAAATCAACCGAAAATATTAACATTTGTGACCTCATAACCTCCAAATTTGATAAGATTTTGTACACATGATCTATGGATCGGCACAATAATATTTGCCAACTTTCAGACATATAGCCTTCGAATTATGGCCATTCCAAGTTGGCAAAAATCAATAAAAATGCACTCAGATGCCTTAACACAATTTTTAATATCTCGAAAAGTATTCATTGCACGTTAATAATCAAGGGCTCATTTTACAGACTAAAACATGCGCCATTCCATGTTTTCGATCAAGGATAATGTAAATAAAAAAGGACTAAAATTTCCAAAGGATATTTCTCGAAAATCAATATTTTTAAAAATTTCAAAAAAATATATGTTAATTCTTATTATGTTTTGTACAAGTCTGTTAAATTTCAATGTGGAGTCTTTATTACAACATGAGTTATTAAGAAAAAAGCAGGCGAAGGTTTATGTATTTCATGAAATGTACCAAAATACAAAAAGGTGACAAATTACAAAAAGAAGGACAAATCAAATGTAACGGAACTTTTTCGACTTTTCTTTGCTTAAACTCTTTTTCTCCATTGCTAAACCTTTAATAAAAAGTACAACATAATGTATTATCATTATTAAACACTTTATTACAGCGTATTTATTTATTTCTGAAGGATTTCAATTAAAAAATCTGCATCTGCCGCGTATCGCTTGACTTTAATTTTTTTTTTATCTACAGGTTCAATAGAATGCAGCTTTTGAGTTCCAGGAATAGTACGCAAATCTTTAAAACGAATTTGAAGGAACCGTGCTTCTTCTTCGTGGTCTTCTAGAGTTAAAAACTCGAAATTACAGTTCAAAAGATTTTGCAGGCACCATTCATATAATTGTTTTGGAGTAGTTATTTGACCTTGTAATGGACGCTGTAAACTAGCTCGACGTGCCTCTCTCTTTACGGTACCTCCAAGACCGTCACTTGGGCCTTTTCCATGGCTTGTTGCAAAAAAATGCCACTCAGCATTACATCCAAAATCTTCCATATGATAACATAAATTGATAAAGTTCTTTTCATTTTTAAACTGGGCAGCACTACCGTCTGAAAAATACGTGATTTTCTTCGGGGTTGTTTTAAACTTTTTTCTCAAAAATACATTCAGGTGGCGATGGAACAGGTGAACAGCTACAGAATCGTGTACAAGACAATCAGATATTATTATGAAGTTTGTATGTTGTGTTTTTCCATCTGATTTAAAATAAATAGCAATTGGGTATAAAGTGGCCTGAGAGTTGTTCCAGTGAAATCCCTGGACTGCATCCTGAATAGTAAAAGAAGCATTTTCTGAAAAATCGCCAACTGATATATACTCATTTTCTTCCAAATTTGATTTTCTTTCGCTCAGATATGCTGCCTGCTGTTTTGCAATAAATGAATGAGGTAATAAAATTTCAAGTTTTTCACATAGGGAATCCACAAAAACGTCGGCTTGGCCAATCATGGTCTCCAAATGATCCCTATCTACACTTACCCATTGTTTATATGTTATTTCATCAATATCATTTTGCTCTAGTAATTGATTTAGTTTTGCTTTTAAATTTTCAATTCCTGGACACTTGTTACATTTACGTGGGTGACACTTTGAAGAAGATGGAATGCATGTCATTTGTTTCAAACAATCTTTGTAACATTCAAGCTGATAATTCGGAACACCAGCAGTTAATTTTTTTAAATTTATGGCATCAATCATCAGCTTCACATTTTGATGCTTTGTACAAACACACACGTTATGAGATCCACTCGCATTTGCTAGAATTATATTCCTCGGACGAAGTTGGCAAAACTTGGAAATACCTATTTTTATTCCATCATGTCGTTCCTTGAATAAGGCGTACATTTCTCTTAAGTTTCCAAGCAAAAGTCTTTTATTTTTCCTGACTTTTGTACCATTTTCAAAAAAAGACACGAAATCTTTCTGTCCGGGCATACACCTGCTGACGTCATCGGATTCGTAAAAGGATTTTACTAAATTGCTTGTCACTGGTGAAATTGGACTTCCCAGTTTTGGGTTAGGCGTACTCATCACACCCTTTGTTTCAACCAAATGCTTAACTTTTCGCGCGATATAGTTTGTAACCAGGAATTCTTCCTCAATTTTATGTATTGCCCAGCTTTTTGGTAAAATTGTTAGCAGTTGGATTTTCTCGCTATTTTTTGTTAATGTTTTAAACTTTTCTTTTAATTGTTCTATTATTTCGGATTGTGGGCACATATGCGAAGTTGATTGTGCTGAACCGTGGATAATTTTGTCTTGAATCGAATCACTTATTTTCCTGAATTTTCCATCTCTGTACCGTTTTTGATGTAACTTCTTCTTTTTTATCGGAGATTGTTCCAGATACGGTAAAGATTGGTTTAATTTTGAAATAGCAACTTCTTCCGTGCCTGACGCAATGTCATCTTCTTCCGTGCCTGACGCAATGTCATCGAAAGTATCTACATTTTCGTTTATGTCTGAACCTTCTTCCAAATTAGATTTATTAGATTTCTTCAGATGCGAAAATTTTATTCTACATGTCCCACAAATTTTATTTGAGATCGTAATGTTTTTATCCTTAGTATACTGTAGCATCCATTCTTGGACTTGTCTTAAACTTTTATTGCACCCAGTGTGACCGGATTTTTTAAAAGGATTACAGGAAAATGTTGAATGGAATGGCATATTTTTTTTTTAAATACCACAACCGAATGAATTGTGCACGACTTTTTTGTATTGACAATAATTATAATTTATTTAAATATTTAGTCTCTTTTTTTTGTTTTTTCAAACGATCAAGTCACTTTAACACTATAACACTTTGACGTTTAGCACTTATGAAATCTAGTATTCAACTGAAGTTTGACTTACAGTCTCTGAACGATTTATACTGTTTTTTTTGGTACAAAAAATAGATTACAGGTAAAAAAAATACACGCCTTGCTTTTCTTGAATTGGAAACTTTGCGTGAACTACGGGTCATAAAATGTTTTTTAAATAGGGACTGAATTTGCTACTGCCAATAAGCCGACCACAGGTCATAAAATATTTGTAAATTTTTTGTGTGAACAGGCAATAAATATTTCGTCTAGGTTGTAAAGTCGAAAAAGTTCCGTTACATTTGATATGTCCTTCTTTTTGTAATTTGTCACCTTTTTGTATTTTGGTACATTTCATGAAATACATAAACCTTCGCCTGCTTTTTTCTTAATAACTCATGTTGTAATAAAGACTCCACATTGAAATTTGACAGACTTGTACAAAACATAATAAGAATTAACATATATTTTTTTGAAATTTTTAAAAATATTGATTTTCGAGAAATATCCTTTGGAAATTTGAGTCCTTTTTTATTTACATTATCCTTGATCGAAAATTTGAAAAAAAATTTTTTTTGGAATGGCGCATGTTTTAGTCTGTAAAATGAGCCCTTGATTATTAACGTACAATGAATACTTTTCGAGATATTAAAAATTGTGTTAAGGTATCTGAGTGCATTTTTATTGATTTTTGCCAACTTGGAATGGCCATAATTCTGAAAATACGAGAGCTACGACACTGAAAGTTGGCAAACGCTATTATTATGTTTAACTTTCCCTTCGTACCAAAATTCATCCAATTCGAAATCGGTGCGGTCAACTCATTGGTTGATTTCATATGTTTTTACCCAAATGCAAATTTTAAATTTTAAATTTGAAAGTATGCCGAGGCATTCAAAAATTCAGCAATGGCAGAATATGAACCCACTACCTCAACCGGACGTGCCAGAGGAAGGCCACCAAAAGTGTGGAGTACAAGAATGAAGAAACTTGCCGATGCCACCAACGATTTGATCAAGGACTATTTATTAAATATACAATGACAAAGTTAGGTCACAATTCCGCTGCGACTTAAACGGATTAAAGAGAGCATTCCCATGCCCCCAAAAAACCTACTTTCAAAAGTATGGTTCCGAAGAAGATTTGGCCTTGTTTATGGACTTAGAACTTTCCAAGAACAAATATGAGGCACTACGGGCATCTTTAATGCGACACGGAGCTATATGAATACCCTTCTACAAAAGGAGGAACAAATTTATGCCAATACCTTAGAAAAGCATAAGCAAAAGCTCATAAAGAACCGAATATAGAATGCGTTTTTCAAAGAAGTTGGACTAAAAGTAGACTACCCCAGGTGCGGATATGGAACTCAAATGACGGAGTTTTTTGAATATGATGAGGCAGTAACTCGAATCACTGGAATTGACAACCAAATCATTAAGAAGATTAGGAACGATCTTGAATATTTTAAATTGCAAACAAAAGTCTAATTCTATAAAAAATATGGAGAATATGCATTGAAAACTGCATCAGTTTTGGCGGAAATGTATCCACTGAAGAAATTGGCCCCGACAGTCCATAAAATATTGCCAATTGGAAAGCTTTCCGAAGAAGCTCACGAGTCCTTCAACAAATTTTATAAAAAAATTTTATAAGACCATCAAAGGTGAGGCAAAATGAAAATCTTGAGTTTTTTTATTTTTTTATTTATGGATAATAATTTAAAAAATAAAAACTTTGAAAAAGAAACATAAAAATATAAAAAGGTTAAATGTTTAGTTACACTACAGCTAATTGGACTACAACTACAAATTTGTGAACGATATAAATAAAATCTAAGCAGGAATTGAAAAATAAACTCTCTGGTCGAAAAAACTGCTAGAGATGCAAATTTTGACTCACTAACTGATCTCGCCTCTGCTGGAGCAATCGAATCAGAAACTTACCTTTGGCATTGGCTTGATAAAACATTTTCGATATAAAACGAATTTATCAGAGAGCAGACTGACCGCCTAAAGCCATTACTGGAAGAAAATAAATATACTGTTCTTGCGAAAGTGGAAAGGAGATTCAGTCAATTAATACCCGAAATACCAAAAGATATTAGGCAAGTATTAACCAATGTAAATAAAAGAGCCACGATCTGCAGTGAAAGATTTATTTTTGAAAATGCAAAAACAGATATTCGAAAAACTGGTAGACCATCAACTAAAAATTACGACTTAAATATACTCTTCGAAAATTTATGTTGTACGCTAAACATTAAAGTGCCTTATGTTAAGTGTGTTGTCCACACTAAAAATATTATAGTATGAGAAAAAATTTTTAGTAAAGGCAATTGCTACGTTTCGTTGAAAATACACCATACGCTCATGTGATGTCGGTATGGACAGTGATGAAAACTTTTTCGCTAATGAATATCTTACACCGCATAACCACAACATTTTTACACTGCGCTGAATCTTAAATGAAATTGACGTATAAAAGCAGCTTATACTCTACGACGGATTGTATACGAAAAATTAAATGACTGTGACGAATATCTCATGATTGAGTTTCTTGACCAATTAAATCAGGTTCTTTTCTACATCAAATTGAAGATTCTCTAGGCTTTCGTAAACCTTTTTTTAATATTACTAATTATACTACTGTTACTTATACTGCTCTTAATAACCTTTTATGTCAAACGATATTTGTTTTAGTTCCAAAGACAATGTTTTTTCTATGACTGGAATTCTATCCAAACAAAAAACTGTTTCCAAAATAGCCCACATCAATGTTTAAAACATAAATAAAATGGACAGTTTAGATACATCTTCGTGTCCTCAGTAGTTGATATTATGTGTGTTGCAGAAACTTGGTTTATTCCTGAAATAAATGGTAATATATACAACCTGCCTGGTCTGAGAAAAAAAATAGCTGCATACGAAAGTGTCTATGAAAGTCTACAAAAGACAGTCTAATTGAATATTTGTTCCTGGAGGTGACTGCGGTTGGGAATGGTAGAATGCTTACTGGAATAAGGTGCAACAATAATTGCGAATTTAATCACCTTATGGATAACCTCGAAAACAAATCATTTCTATATAATTATATGATAATATCTGGTGGTAGAATAAATTTTTTGATAATTCCCATTCAGGACCCCGAAAAAAAGCTAATACTCACTGGATAGATTAAATTTATATATCAAGTAGTTAGTGTTTATGACCTTCTCTATTTTTTCCTTGTCTTCATTTTGTTAATTGTTTAACTATAACTCCAGAACCATTGATGATTTCTCATTTCATTCTTCATCAAAATTGTAGCTAAGGCTTAAATAAATAATTAATATTAATATATCCATGTACAAAATCGAATAAAGATTTAATATTAAAAATATCACTCATAAGTATACATCTCTTCTACTCTACTAATAAATAATTATCATACACCCTGAATATGTTGTTATTAAAAAAAGTTATTTAGTATATGGAAAAATTAAAATTTTTGGAAGATTTCATTTGATAAAATTAGTCCAACTTCATTCGCTGAAGCAATTTGCTCAAGAGTAAAATGAAAAATAATCAATGGCTTTTGAGTTATAGTTGAAAACCTAAGAAAAGGAAAAAAAAATATAAAAGGTCATTAAAAAAACTTTGGCCTGAGAACGCCAACCCTTTACTACACTGGACTCACTAGTGCTTTCACCCTGACTTGGAATTTCTCACCCCCGAGACAACAGCCCCGAAAATGTATCACAGTATAATTAGAAAATTTTAATATATTGAATTTTTTTTTTGGTCCGAAAATACAATTTTTGAAGCAAAAGAATGAAAAAACTAATTAAAATAATCGGACTATATGTGATTTAAGTTCGAAAAAAAAAATAACTATTGCATACTTTAAAGAGTCTTCATAAAATATAAAACAAAAACAATTGCCATTATTGGAAAGTATAAAACTTATAAGCTACTCCTCTTAAAAAAAAAAAAAAAAAAAAAAAAAAAAAAAAAAAAAAAAAAACAATAAAACTCATTGCTGGCCACTACTTAAAACTTTTAATGCCCAACCCCGAAACGTTAGGAAAATATTGCCGTTCGTATAGTTTCTGTTTCGTTAGCGTTCAACAATTAAAAGCTACTTTCTCGTCCACTATACAGTCTGAAGTATTCGAAGATGAATTAACATTCAGGTGTTGTTGAAATGTTACAAGTAGAAAGATGATGATGATGCTGTTGTTGGTTGTGGTGGAGGTGGTGGTGGTGGTGATGTTGGTTGTGGTGCTGCAGGTGCAGGAGTTATGGAATCTCTACTATCGTCATTAATTGCTTTAACGTCCATCAAATCATTATTAGTATTTTCGAAATCGTTACCATCATCCTCATCATAGTCGTCGTCATCATCTAAATCAACAACATCATCACCGCTGCTGATATTTTGTAAATTCAAAGAACTGGTGCTGCCGCCACCGCCATCGGAGTGTTTTAAATCCAATTTTAAGTTTAAAGCTGCAAAACGGGCAGCAGCAGCTAAACAAGCAGCTGCAGTAGCCGTGTTCAGATTATTATCTTGTTGCAAGTGTTGTTGCAAAATACTACTACTACTGTTCGTTAGATCATTGTCATTATTATTATTGTTCAGATTATTATTGTCAATACTGCCGACTGAACTATGTAAGGAACTATTCCGTCTTCGAAATAGGGAACGCAAGGCTATCTCAGGATGCTTTCGTAACGTAAAAATTATACTAACTTTAAGGCTTACTATAGCCGATCTCCGGGAGCTACTCTTAAAAAACAGAAGGAATAAATAAAATATAAATAATTTTTGTTGTTTGGCCAATTTATTTGAATTTTTGTGTTTTTCCTTAAATTAAGCTAACATGGCCTTAGTTATAAATGTAATAAAACAATGTTGAATACAGTTTTTTCCGACGTTTCGTCGATTTTTTATCGACATCTTCTAGGGATCGTCTATTAGTTAAAATTATTCAAATATAATATTTTACAAATAATATTTCATAAAACTTACAATATATTTTTACATTTAAAATGTAGTTATTACATTTAACATAAAACATATATGAACATAAAATTAGAACTTTTAAGCACACATTAACATGTCATTAGGATACTGAATGGCAACTCTGTAGTTCGTATTTATATTGTTGGTGTCCTCTTTCAAATTCATGGTTCGTTGAATATTATGCTGAATATATAAGCACTCTTTAGTGTACCTTTTTCTTTCAATCTTTTCCTTGTCTAATATCTTGATTTTTCGAAATCAGCTGTGTGGCCGGTTTTTAATATGTGTTGTGCTAATGCTGTTGTCTCTTTTCTTTTGGCGATATAAATTTGATGTTCTCCCACTCGTGTAGCTAGAGCTCTCTTTGTTGTTCCAATGTAAATTAGATCAGATCTCTGTTTGTCATTTCTCTTACATCCTATTTTATACACGACGTTGTTCTTTTGCTGCTTTTCTATTGGCACCTTGAAGTTTGTAAATATTGCACTCAGTGTTCGGTTGGGTTTGTATGCAAAGTTAACGTTGTCGTTATTTTTAATTGTATTTATTGTGTTTCTATTGTCTGTTGGACCAGTGATATATTGTACACTGTAAAATTTGTAATTTTTCTTTTCTTCGGTGTTACCACGTTGGATATTGTTTTTTAATCGCTGTTTTATTTCTTCTATTAATGAATTTATGAGTTTTTTGGGAAAACTGTTCTCTATTAGTATTTTGTAAATTTTGTGTGTGTTTATACCCTATACCACCATGTGGTTTGGGTATAATGACTTTGTGCTGCTGTTTATAACTACCAAGAATATTTGACCTAGATCCATCTTTTACTATACCGATTCGATTTAACGATGTCCGTCCGTCCGTCCGTCTGTGTGTCCATGTAAACCCTGTAATCAAACTACAGGTCGCAAATATGAATATATTTTAACGAAATTTGGTATATAAGCTTTTATCGGCCATAGGATGAACGCCATTGAAATTGGTGAGAATCGGTCTATGTTCAAGCCTAGCCCCCATACAAATGGCCCCTATGAAATCGACAATAAATTGCCATAAGATCCAAATTGTCATATAGATCTTACTCAAATTGGGTTTGTATGCGTTTATTACATCCATAAATGAGTGGTCTAAAAATGATCCCTGTGGGACAACTCTTAGTCATAGGACCCACATAGAGCTGCTTCCCGATCTTCACTTAAATCTATCAAAAAACAACAATATTTCACTGATTCTTCTCAAATTTTGTTTGTATATATTTTTGCAAAGTACAAGAGACTTTACCAAACGTAGTCAGGATCGGTCCATTTTTGCGCCTAGTCCCCATATAGATATAGCATCCGATATGAACTTTTTCATAGCCAAAAAAATTAATAAAAATCCCACTCAAATTTGGTTTATGCTTATTTTCTATGTCCAGTTAGTTGGGCCTATGAGATAGGGTCTCTAAAAGCATGGTATAGGGTATCATATAGTCGGTCTAGACCGACTAGAATTTTCTTAGTTGTTTTTATGTGGAACTGTTTGTCACTAATATTCAGAACTCTTTCAATTAAGTTTTTTGCCATGTTTATTATCTGGTTTTTTGGTTGGATGGCGTTGTAATTCATAAGTCTCCCCGAAGCAGTTTCTTTTGAATGCCAATAAAAAACGGCACCTCCTGATGACCTATATAATTCCGTGTCTAGGCATGTTATTTCATTATCTTCCTCCACTTTGATAGTAAATTTAATTTTAGGATGATGATTATTCAACTACACGAATGGGAGAACATCAAATGGATATCGCAAAAGTAAAGAGACAACAGCATTAGCACAACATATATTAAAAACCCGACACACAGCTAATTTCGAAAAAATCAAGATATTAGACAAGGAAAACATTGAAAGAAAAAGGTACTCTAAAGAGTGCTTATATATTCAGCAAAATATTCAACGAACCAGGAATTTGAAAGAGGACACCAACAATATAAATACGAACTACAATATAATACGAACTACTAAAAGTTCTAATTTTATGTTCATATATGTTTTATGTTAAATGTAATAACTACATTTTAAATGTAAAAATATATTGTAAGTTTTATGAAATATTATTTGTAAAATATTACATTTGAATAATTTTAATTAATAGACGATCCCCAGAAGATGTCGACAAAAAATCGACGAAACGTCGGAAAAAACTGTAATGAACATTGTTTTATTACAAATATTAATATTTAAACAAGTAAGAAAATTATAGTCGGTCTAGACCGACTATACGATACCCTATACCATGCGTTTAGAGACCCTATCTCTTAGGCCCAACTAACTGGACATAGAAAATAAGCAAAAAACAAATTTGAGTGGGATTTTTATTAATTTTTTTGGCTGCAGATATGAAAAAGTTCATATCGGATGCTATATCTATATAGGGACTTGGTCAAAAAATGCACCGATCCTGATCATGTTTGGTAAAGTCTCTTGTATTTTGCAAAAATATATACAAACAAAATTTGAGAAGAATCAGTGCAATATTTTTGTTTTTTAATAGATTTAAGTGAAGATCGGGAAGCAGCTCTATATGGGGTCAAAGGGATCATTTTTGGACTACTCATTAATGGATGTAATGAATGCATACAAACCCAATTTGAGTAAGATCTATATGACAATTTGGATCTTATGGCAATTTATGTCGATTTCATATGGGTAATTTGTATGGGGGCTAGGTCTGAACATGGACCGATTCTCACTAATTTCAATAGCGTTCATCCCATGGCCGATAAAAGCTTATGTACCAAATTTCGTTAAAATACATTCATATTTGCGACCTGCAGTTTGATTACAAGCTTTACATGGACACACAGACGGACGGACGGACGGACGGACATTGTTAAATCAACTCAGAAAGTGATTCTGATTCGATCGGTATAATTAAAGATGGGTCTAGGTCAAAAATTTTTGGTTGTTACAAACAGCAGCACAAAGTCATTATACCCAAACCACATAGTGGTATAGGGTATAAAAATGGCCCCTTCTCAAATAAAAATTAAATTTTCGGTAAAATTTCTGACCTTTAATTTTTTATAAAATGAAAAATATTTATAAAACTTGTAAAATAATAACTAAAAACCTACAACTTTTTAAAAAATACCAACAATTTATTTAATAAAACGAGCAAATGTAAATATGTCTTTTAAAACAAAATATTAAACTTCATGGATATTATTATTATGAATTTACATTTCAGTGACTAGGTCAAAGTTAATCTTTTTTTACAGCAAGTATATGGATCAAGTTTCAGATCGATCGGATGAGGGGAAATGACATTTAGATCATTCCGTGATTGTGCGTGACTATGCGTGACTACCCCAAAAATTAATCTGTAATCACAACACGACTATGGGCCAAGTTTCAGATCAATTGGAAAAGTTGGAATGGGGTTACCTCAGACAGACAGACAAACAGAGAGTATAAGTTAAAAGAAAGAGTTTTAAAAAAAATAACATGAGGAAGATCGGTTTGGCTAACTTTGTGAAATTTTGCTCACAGACTTTAAAACCATAGTTTTTAGAAACCGCGTTTAGAGTTTCGAAAGCAGTCCACATACAGCAGAATTTTATAACATTAATTAAATTTTTCTTTGAATCCATATAATTAATGGGCCAGGCGACTTCTTGTGACATCTTCTGAACGCTTAGTTACCAACCGAGTTTGACAAAAAAATATACCATTTTAAAGGCATTTATTTACAGATGTGCACCATCTTTAAATATGTGCACCATCTGGTACATTTTTTTTTTTTTTTTTTTAGTAATAATCATTTAAAGTTGTACTAGCACATACATAAAACACATATTTAACCTTCAAATGAAAAACTACACAACTATACTATACACTCACATTGATAACTTATGTACTCATACCAAATTTGAGAAGTTTTGATATTAAAAATTCACATTGTATGTGAGGTGCCAGGCCCAATTGGTTTATCAAAAAAAAATATAGCCTATGTAACTTTCTATGGTGACACATTGACGCTTTGAAAATTTAATATTTTCGTACCAAATTTTTTTTCTGCATTTTAAATTTCAAAATTTGTACCTGAAATTTTTGATGTGTAAACATCTATACGCGCAGGGGGGTAAATTTCTATTTCACAATACAATCACAAAACAGTGTAATACGTAATACGTGAGGGCTGACACATAACGCTGTGTGACTTATGATTGTATTGGTGAAAAAATTATGATATAATATTGTTTTTTTATGCCACTTTTTTAAAAGCGTCATCTATGTATCACTTATATACGTTTATATTGGGATATTTTTAACGTTTTACAGCAAAGGGTTGTTGAATTAGCTGAAAAGTTTTTGCTATAAGTGATACATATATTACGCTTTCTGTTTGATTTTAAAAAATGACATAAAAAATTTGTAATTACTAGCAGCCATATTCAAAACAATTAAAGTGTACTTCAAGTAGACTTTATTGTATGTTTTTCATACAAAATTTCTTGATAAAGTCTACTTGAAGTACACTTTAATTTTTATACCCTATACCACTATGTGGTTTCGTTATAATGACTTTGTGCTGCTGTTTGTAACAACCAAAAATATTTGACCTAGATCCATCTTTAATTATACCGATCGAATCAGAATCACTTTTTGAGTTGATTTAACAATGTCCGTCCGTCCGTCCATCCGTCTGTGTGTCCATGTAAATCTTGTAATCAAACTGCAGGTCGCAAATATGAATATATTTTGATGAAATTTGGTGTATAAGCTTTTATCAGCCATGAGATGAACGCTATTGAAATTGGTGGGAATCGGTCCATGTTCAGACCTAGCCCCCATACAAATTACCCCTATGAAATCGACATAAATTGCCATAAGATCCAAATTGTCATATAGATCTAACTCAAATTTGGTTTCTATGCGTTCATTACATCCACTAATGAGTACTCCAAAAATGATCCCTTTGGCCCCATATAGAGCTGCTTCCCGGTCTTCACTTAAATCTATTAAAAAACAAAAATATTGCACTGATTCTTCTCAAATTTTGTTTGTATATATTTTTGCAAAATACAAGAGACTTTAGCAAACATGAACAGGATCGGTCCATTTTTGGACCTAGTCCCCATATAAATATAGCATCCGATATGAACTGTTTCATATCTGCAGCCAAAAAAAATAATAAAAATACCACTCAAATTTGGTTTTTGCTTATTTTCTATGTCCAGTTAGTTGGGCCTAAGAGATAGGGTTTCTAAACGCATGGTATAGGGTATCGTATAGTCGGTCTAGACCGACTATAATTTTCTTACGTGTTATGAGTACGGCTGTAGATGTTTACACATTTTCCCTGTAATCGGACTCACATGATTTTTCTCATATTGAATTGAAATTATTGACTATAATTTTTTTTTATACCCTATACCACTATGTGGTTTGGGTATAATGACTTTGTGCTGCTGTTTGTAACATCCAAAAATATTTGACCTAGACCCATCTTTAATTATACCGATCGAATCAGAATCACTTTCTGAGTTGATTTAACAATGTCCGTCCGTCCGTCCGTCCGTCCGTCCGTCCGTCTGTGTGTCCATGTAAAGCTTGTAATCAAACTGCAGGTCGCAAATATGAATATATTTTGATGAAATTTGGTATATAAGCTTTTATCGGCCATGGGATGAACGCTATTGAAATTGGTGAGAATCGGTCCATGTTCAGACCTAGCCCCCATACAAATTACCCATATGAAATCGACATAAATTGCCATAAGATCCAAATTGTCATATAGATCTTACTCAAATTGGGTTTGTATGCGTTCATTACATCCACTAATGAGTAGTCCAAAAATGATCCCTTTGACCCCATATAGAGCTGCTTCCCGATCTTCACTTAAATCTATTAAAAAACAAAAATATTGCACTGATTCTTCTCAAATTTTGTTTGTATATGTTTTTGCAAAATACAAGAGACGTTACCAACCATGGTCAGGATCGGTCCATTTTTGGACCTAGTCCCCATATAGATATAGCATCCGATATGAACTTTTTCAAAATTTTTCAAATTTGGTTTTTGCTTATTTTCTATGTCCAGTTAGTTGGGCCTAAGAGATAGGGTTTCTAAACGCATGGTATAGGGTATCGTATAGTCGGTCTAGACCGACTATAATTTTCTTACTTGTTTTTTTTAAATCTCTTCCCAACTAAATTTTTTTTCGTCTATTGCTTTCATCTTAAAAATTAATTTTCACATCAATATAATTTTGCAAATTTCTAGAATTATTTGTTGAATATTTAAACCTCAAACCCATGAGCATATGAAGTCAACAAAGGAAACAATGCGACTTGACTTAGAAAATCACTATACAGATGAACATTGTGTTACGCCCAATAAAAAAGTAGAACTTACAAATTTATCGGCTATAAAGCGATCTTACAATTTTATAAAACTATCTTAAAAACAAGTAAGAAAGTTATTGTTGATCTAGATCGACTATACGATACCCATGCGTTTAGAGGCCCTATCTTTTAGGTCTAATTAACTAGGTATAGAAAATAAGCAGAAGTGGCATTGTTATTAACTTTTTTGCCTTCAGATATGAAAAAGTTCACATCGGATGCTATATTTATATGGGGACTAGGTCAAAAAATAGACCAATCCTGACCATATTAGAAAAATGCGTTTAGAGGCCCTATCTTTTAGGTCTAATTAACTAGGTATAGAAAATAAGCAGAAGTGGCATTGTTATTAACTTTTTTGCCTTCAGATATGAAAAAGTTCACATCGGATGCTATATTTATATGGGGACTAGGTCAAAAAATAGACCAATCCTGACCATATTAGAAAAATGTAAATATATTTTGCAAAAACATGTATAAACCAAATTTGAGAAAAATCTGTGCAATAATTTTTGTTTTATAGTTTTAAGTGAAGATCGGGAATCAGTTTCATACGGGGCTATGACTAAGAATTGTCCTATAGGGTTTATTTTTGGACTACTGATAAATGGATGTAATTAGCATAAACAAACACCATTTGACTGAGATCTAAATGATAATTTGGATATTATGGCAATTTAAGTCGATCCCAAAGGGGTCATTTGTATGGATCTAGGTCTGAACAAGACCCGGTCATCTTATGGCCGATGTAGGCTCATATACCATTTCATCAAAATATATTTATATTCGCGACCTGCAGTTCGATTACAAGGTTTACATAGACACACAGACAGACAGACGGACATACGGACGGACGGACATTGCTAAATCGTCTCAGAAAGTGATTCTGAGACTATCGTTATAGTAAAATATGAGTCTAGGTAAAATATTTTTGGTAGTTACAAGATATTGGTATAGGGTATAATTCTTTTAAAGAAATAAATATTATGCTGTAAAATTTTCTACTCAAGTACACCACTGTACAGGGACACATTTGTCATTGTGTTGATGGCTAGTTCAGGTATAAAAAAATATTATAATGTTTGCTTGGCTGGTAACTACATTTCAAGGTTTTTTATATTTTCTTTTTTTTCCACAACTCTATGTCATTTGCCAAAGGTAACTTATAGTATGCTTAGTGAAAGACTCTTTACATGCGCACACACAATGAGTAGACGTATTCATATTATTTTAATATAAATTGTCATATAAACTGGTTCTACAATGACTACGACTATGACTGCTTTTACTACTATGATACAGCAATCTTATTATAATATGATTATGTACGTATTATAGTCCAATGTTTATTTTTCATTTTTCATTTTTTTTTTTACATTTAGCATATTATGTGTCAACTGTAACCAACTTTTATAATGTTCATTTCTTTTTTTCTCTTATATATCATTTTTTCCAGATTTTAAGTACCACTGGGTCGTATATTGCTTTATTAAAGACATTTCTATAAAACAAGCAGCAAACAACAAAAACAACAACAAGCTACAAAAACATGTATAAATTTGGGAAATGAAAATGGGAATGGACTAATGACGAAGTATACAAATGTATTTATGCCGTTCGTTTGTTTATATGTCTGTCTGTCTGTCTGCCTGCCTCCTGTGCGGTTGAGTAGCACCACAATAAACCAAAAACGGAAAAAAGGAAAACAAATACCCAATTCAGCATAATATTAAATCCTAGTTGACATATTGTTGGATTTTGTTTATTTATTTTGATTGATATATTCTGGTTATTTTTGGTTGGAAACAAAACCAAACCAAACCAAACCACTGCTCTACAAACGCTAAATTCATTTGTTTATTTTTTTCTAATCTTTTTTCAAGTGCAAAAACATTTAATACTTATGAGATTTCAAAATAGATGACGTTTTTCTTTCAAATTATATAAATGTAGTAAAAACTTAATAAATAAATTAAACAAATCGAAATCTGTTTTATTTTTATTAAAAGAATTAGAATTAAAAGAAGATTTTTTAGTCATTAGTTTGAGTATGATTGTTTCATATATTATGAACGCCAGTGGTGAATAAATATTCGAATAAAAAAGAATAAAAATAAACTGACTCTTTTTCAGTACATTAATTTTAGTAAAGGGATTATTAAAACAAACATAAATGTAATTGTTTTTTTAGCAGTCCTAAGTTCGTAAAAAAAAATGTAAAAGCCATTAGCAATGGTTTCGACTTAATGTAGCAAAGTTGAACAAAAAAAAAAAAAAAAAATTAAATAAAAAAAATAAAAGTGTTAAATTTGGCTGTCCCTTATCTTTGAAACTCTTTACGCGTGTTCTAAACACAATATTATAATGAAGATTCCCAACAATAAGAGACAAAAAAAGGCTAAATTTCCCATTATAATGACTAGATGTTTTACAATTATTAAAAATAATAAGATAATTAACACAAATTTTAAGCATTTTAGTGTTTTATTTAATTGAAAACAAATACTAAATGCAATCAGCATCTATAGTATTAATAGCAAGGCGATTTCTTGTGACCGATTTAACTTTGTCAGTTTTAATCCTATTTTGACCAAATATCCCTTATTTGAAAGGTGTTACTTTTTAGCTGTCCACCAGATTTGCAGATTTGCATCGTCAGGATTTTTTTATACCCTATACCACTATGTGGTTTGGGTATAATGACTTTGTGCTGCTGTTCGTAACAACCAAAAATATTTGCCTAGACCCATCTTTAATTATACCGCTCGAATCAGAATCACTTTCTGAGTTGATTTAACAATGTCCGTCCGTCCGTCTGTGTGTCCATGTAAAGCTTGTAATCAAACTGCAGGTCGCAAATATGAATATATTTTGATGAAATTTGGTATATAAGCTTTTATCGGCCATGGGATGAACGCTATTGAAATAGGTGAGAATCGGTCCATGTTCAGACCTAGCCCCCATACAAATTACCCATATGAAATCGACATAAATTGCCATAAGATCCAAATTGTCATATAGATCTTACTCAAATTGGGTTTGTATGCGTTCATTACATCCACTAATGAGTAGTCCAAAAATGATCCCTTTGACCCCATATAGAGCTGCTTCCCGATCTTCACTTTAATCTATTAAAAAACTAAAATATTGCACTGATTCTTCTCAAATTTTGTTTGTACATATTTTTGCAAAATACAAGAGACTTTACCAAACATGAACAGGATCGGTCCATTTTTAGACCTAGTCCCTTTATAGATATAGCATCCGATATGAACTTTTTCATATCTGCAGCCAAAAAAATTAATAAAAATCCCACTCAAATTTGGTTTTTGCTTATTTTCAATGTCCAGTTAGTTGGGCCTAAGAGATAGGGTTTCTAAACGCATGGTATAGGGTATCGTATAGTCGGTCTAGACCGACTATAATTTTCTTACTTGTTTTTTTTAGTAATGTTCATTTAAAGTTGCTACTAACACATAAATAAAATTACACAATGCTGTATAATTTAGTTTATTAATGTGTTTGCAAAAATTGTATATGAAAAGCCCTGTGTCGAATTGAAAAATAATTTTGGACATAAACCAATAACGACAATAACGCACGAATTTCATTATAATAATTGCATATCACACGCCCTGTCTTGAATTGAGAACTGTCTAAAATTAGAATACATTGTGGTGGTATACAAGGTGGTTCAAATACCTTTAGGCTCTTATTTCTGTGTGTTCAACCAATACTTATAATGAATTAATTTAGATTAAAAAACATTTAAAGAAATAAACTGAATGAAAAAATAAAATTTCCTAGAATTTACACTCGAATTTCGAGGGCTGGGCTCTGCTAGTAATGTAAAGACATACAACTACTTCTTTGTTTGTTTAATGGTATTACCATTTCTCCGTTGATTTCACAGACGGTGGAGTGTTACTTCAGCCATAACCATCTCATCAACAAACCATTTATTCACATTCATAAAAAAAAACAACTAGGAAACAAATATATGTATGTATATTAGGGTGGCATCCAATTTTTTTTTTGGAATTTCAAGACATGCGGGTCGGAGTATTGTGACACTGGATCGAAAACTTAAATGCGCAAAGTTTGAGCCAAATCGGACAATGCTTTCTGGAAGCGCATTGAGTTCAAAGTTCAAATATGCATTTATATGTAAAAATTATCAAAAAAAAAATCATTTTTCTCAAAAATTTTTATACTAATAATTGGGTTTCAATTAAACTAATTGATAAACCATAATCAAGAGTAAATTATCTTTCGAATAAACAACAAAATTTATTATCGGTTAAAAAACGGCCAAGTTATATCAAGTTCCCCAGGCAATAAATGCGCCGCAGACCACTTGATTAAGAAAATCGAGCTCACATTTTTAAAGACATTGAAATAATTTAAAACAATAACATTTTTCGATTCCCCTGATCCCAAAATGATCTTATATAAAGTCTTTTGCATCTGATCTATTGTTATGTCGTCATAAAGTAATGTCAAAGAGGTACGTATTTTTAGCACTATTTCAAAATCTCAAATTTTACTTTTTTAAAAATTTTGTTCAAAAAATTTTCCGAAATCAATGAGTGGACTTTAAGGTCTTATTAACAAGATATATGTTATTAGAAATGCCAAATATTGTAGCTCTCCTGTTCTTAATTTGGCGAGGGCAGCGTTTTTATTTTAGCGAATTTGAAGAAAAATTTGATTTTTTGTACGTTTGCAACTTTTAGGTGTTTTCATATTTCAAATATCTTTTGCTAAAATATTATACTACTTGATATAAGTTCTCAATCTTATAAATTAATGTTAAATTGAAACACTATAAACTGTTCCCCTTTAAGGTCAAAGGTCATATTTAAGGAGATTTACATTTTTTTTTTTTAAATAAAATATTGAAATAATATATATATTTGTGGAAAGATTTCGATAAAACTTAATAATTCTAAAAAATAATATTCTGGACTTATTTGTTTTATTCAAAAAAAAAATCCTGATGAAGAATATATTTATAGATTTTCATATAGCGTCAATTTGACATCAAGAGTACCCCACGGGTTAATTTCAGAAAATAAGTCAAGAATATTATTTTTTAGAATTACTAAAATATAATCAACAAGTTTTATCGTGATCCTTCCACAAAAATATTTTATTTCGATATTTTGTTTCAAAAAAATGTACACACAATGTGCACACCTCAAAATTCGACCAAAAATTTTTTTTCATACAAACCTCTGTCACCCTAATGTATATATGTATGATACGATGATACATATTTACATATATGCATATGTTCTGTTAAGTATAAACATTTTTCACTATTTTTATGTTTACTAGTTACATTTTGTATCATTCTTTAGAGGTGTCTCTATATTTTAGACCATTTATTGGTATTGTACCAAGCCGGCTTTACCTGATTTTCCTGCTCGAAATAATGACTACCAATAAAGTTGGGATAAATAGGTAAAAGTTTTAGTTTGTGTGCCTGATCTCAGCAGGCAGACAGACGGATAGACTACAATTGTTACAACATGCATAAATGCTTTATGTGGTCACAAATTCATATTCCAATGTGTTACAAACTCATATTTCAATGTGTTACAAACGGAATGACAAACTGATAAATACCATCAGCACAGTGGTATTTTGTTGGCAAAAAAGCAAGTTTCTAGGATTTGCACTTTTCCTTGGAAAAAAAGAAGTTAGCTCCGGCTACATCCGTCTTCTTACTCCAATAGAATGAAGGGTGAGAGTCTATTCTTTGAATTTCCCCAAAAAATTCACCGACTTTCTCCGATCACTTAACAAACTTAAAAATTTTCTGAAAAAGGGCAGGAATTTTGCAGCGTATGTTTGTAACAAAATGTGTTGCATACACTTAGGCTTAAACTTTTTAATGATATTGGAGTTATCAATTACAACAAAAATTTTTAAATCATTGAGAGCAATTCCAAAAAAGTCCATAACGAATTAAGAGAAACAAAACCATATGATTCGATTAACGTACGCAACTATTTTTGTTTTATAATTATTAAAATGAGTTTATTTTCTGTACCATATAGCGAATTGTGTAAGATAATTATTAATTGCGTTAATAATGCTGATTTATTAACCGATTTTATAAAAGCAAAAACTCGATGCTTACGATTAATGAAATCAAAATAGTGAAAAAATCAATTCAGAAGCGATTTTGTAGTCACTCTTATAAACGCTGGGAGGAAGCGCACCAAAAAAAATACGTGTTTCTTATATACATATATACGAATATTTTTATGTTTACTAGCAGATTCCAGCACTCGAAATTCGAGCTAAAGTAGCAACTTTAAATGCAATTTACTCAAAATACAGGAAACAATTTAAAAATCTGTAAATCTGCATAACGGCTAAAAAGAAATACCTTTCAAATAATGTACGTTTGGTCAAAATCGGGACAAAATGATAGAACAAAACATCGGTCACAAGAAATCGCCTAGCCTATTATTATTATAGATACTTTGTAAGACGAGGTAGTCTTTTAGGAAAAGGCACTTTTTGACGATATGTACTTTGTTAAGAAAATGTACTTCTTTGTGAAAAGTTACTTTTTTATGAAAAGGATTTAATTTTTAATTTTTTAAGAAAATGTAATTTTTAAGAAAATTTAATTTAAAAAAAAATTATAACGTTTAAAAGAAAACTTTAAAGAACAGACACACACATGTAGAAAAGCACTGTTTTAGGAAAATTCACTAATTTAAGAAAAGGCAATTTTTTTTAAAGAAGATATACTTTTTTAATAAAAAAAAATATTTTTTAAGAAAAGGTATTCTTTAAGAAAGGGTACTGTCTTAAGAATAGTACATTTTTAAAGAAAATGAATTTTAATAAAAAAATGTACTTAAGAAAGGAGAGCATATTTAAAAAAGGATATTTTTAAGAAAATTCTCTTTAAAGGAATTAAATTTTACGGAAAATTAAATTTAAAAAAAAATTAACTTTTTGAGAAAAGACACTTTTTTAAAAAAAATCGCGTTTTTTAAGAAAATGACACTTTTTATGAAGAAGAAAACGTTGTTTTTTTTTAACCATTTTTAGAAAAAGCGCTTTATTAGGTAAAAATTTAACAAATAAAACAAACAAAAAAAAAGGAGTTTCTTAAGAAGAGATATTTTTTATAAAGAAGGAACTATTTTATGCAAAGTTATATATAAAGAACTTTTTTAAGAAAGTGTAGTTTTTTTTAATTAAAGGTACTTTTTAAGGAAATTGTCGTTTATTATGAAAAGGTGCTGTTTTAAGAAAAGGTACTTTTTTAAGAAAATTTATTTTGTTAAGAGCACCTTTTTTTAAGATATGTAAAAAAGTACAGAAATGACGAATGAGCGATTATGTTGTGGAAATGAATATAACTCATACGTCGTAACTACGTGTCTATTTAATATATTATTTTTAGGCGATTTTTCATTATGAAAGTATGTTTTTTTTTTCATAATTGTGACTCCTTTCAACATTTTTTCTTTATTTTAATAATAAGAAAAGTACAATTTGGATTTAAATTAGCAAATAATATTACTTAAAGTTAAGTTAGTTTAGAATTTTCTTTTTCCACTTTTAAGATAAAAGTTAACTGAAAAATAAAACCAAAAATAGCTTTTTGTAATAAAAAAAAACTATATTTTAATAATACATTTCTATTTTGTTGCCTCAAGGAATTTGATAGTATAAGCAAAGAGTTATACTATTCAAGCTTTTCCCATCTAACAAAGTTAAATATTAACAACTTTAAAACAAATATGTTTGTATATGACTACACATTGCATATTAAAATCTACGTTTTTTGTTGCATGCTTTAAAAAAGGTTTTTTCCGTATCCGTATGTTTCAATTTAATCCCTTGAATTTTCTAAAAATAAAATTTAAAAAAAAATCATAACTCATAAATATTTCTATTCAACAAAGATTTTAACAACTATAGCAACTTTCAGCTAGTTATTTAAATTTTAGCATTAGTTTTTATTATTTTCGAGCATATGTAAAACGATAATCATTAATTCCCAAACTAAACTACAATGCATAAAATAGCCAAAACTCAAATTGTATAAAATTCGTTTACAATATGATAAGAATAATTAATTTGAGCTATTCTTATCAAAAAGTTTAATTAAAAAATAAAACACAATTTTATACCTTTGCGAAATAAAATTTTGGCTTATATTATTTCTCTTCGTTAAAATTATCATTATAAACGCTCATGGTATTTCGAAGCTTGATACAAACTTCATTTTGTTAAACATTTTATTTAGAATTTGTTTATAGTGAATTTAAACTAAGTTTTTGCAGAGTGAATGCATATGAATTTAACATGAATTCTCAAGTCACTCTGAAAGCTGCTTTTTTTGGAGTTAAGAGCATTGTTGTATAAACAAGATTGAGATTTTTTATTTGAGTTTTAGCTTTGGTCCACTAAAGATCTATTAATCGCTGAGATAATGAATAAAGAGAGCAATTTCCAAATGTTTCTTTTTTTAAACTCTTTCTTTTAACTCATACTCTCTGTGTGTCTATCTGTATGCCATGGGTGGACCCCATTCCCCCTTATCCAATTGATCTGAAACTTGGCCCATAGTCTTGTCGTGACTACAGATTAATTTTGGGGTATTTGGTGGTCTAAATGTCATTTCCCCCATCCTATCGATCTCAAATTTGCTCCATACACATGCTGTGAAAAAAGATTAACTTTGTCTTAGTCACGCGCAGTCACGCATGGTCACGCACAGTCACGGAGTGATCTAAATGTCATTTCCCCTCATCCGATCGATCTGAAACTTGGTCCATACACTTGCTGTGAAAAAAAGATTAACTCTGACTTAGGCACGCACAGTCACGCATGGTCACGCACAGTCATGAAGTGATCTAAATATCATTTTCCCTTATCCGGTCTGCGTTACAGTCACGCATAGTAACGCACAGTCACGGAGAAATTAAAACTTCACTTCTCCTCATCCGATCGATATGAAACTTTGTCCATAGATTTGTTGTGGCCAAAGATTAATTTTAAGATAGTCAAACACAGTCTCGCATAGTCTTGAAATTCAATTAATATTTTCTGAAACACATTTGATAATTTCTGAAATACATTTGATGTTTTCTGAAATATATTTGATACTTTATGAAATACATTTGATGTTTTCTGAAACACATTTGATACTTTATAAAATTCAATTGATGTTTCTGAAATATAGTTAGGTATTTCTGAAAATCAATTGATGTTTTCTGAAATACAATTGATACTTTCTGAAATTCAATTGATGCTTTCTGAAACACAATTAATACTCTCTGAAAATCAATTGATATCTTCTGAAATACAATTGGAAAAGGTGTAGATGTTAACACATCTCCCCTGTGATCGGACTCACATTGATTTTTTTATCACATGCTGGCAACACTGTAAAACACTCAATACTGACACTACAATTTCACAATTTTTAATTCGACAGAAGCCCAAATTCATTCTAAATCTTCATGGAGATCGTGCTATTTTTTGCTTTTTCGCTATTTTTGCTTTGTGTGTGGTGAATGTTTGGTTGGAAAAAAAGGATGTGCAATATCAGAATCATTAAAATATGTACATTTACATCATTTTGGTTTTGCTATCAGAAACTTGGACAAATCGTGGACACCGACAAAGTTTTTGCAATAGTTGCAGAACTGTTTTATACAAGTGGTCAAATGGCAAGAAGTTCTATTTCGATTTTCCAATTCCAGTACTTTGGAGAGAGTCAAGTAATCACCAAACCGATTGTTATTTCTGTTTAACAAAAGTTGCTGGATTCAATATGAAAAATCAAAAAAATATTACTTACGCGAATGTCCGATCAGTTTTCAAAGCAGCTCAACATCCACCAAATGATCCATTACCAGTCATTCCCAGTGCTACGAGCAGTGAGTCCGAAACATCTTTCACCAACAGTGGTAGTTTGTATGAGGTTGATACTGAACGCCACTTAGTGACTCAAGCTGAGCTGAGTGATCTAATTCGGGATTTACATTTAACGAAGCAAGACGCAGAACTACTAGTTTCACGCACACAGCAGCGGAAACATCTTGCAGTTGGGACAAAAGTTACAATCTATAGAGATAAAAGCTTGGAATTGGCTGCATATTTTGAAAAGAAACACTCTATTCTATACTGTACTGATGCTGATGGATTATTTTAAAACAAGTAAGAAAATTATGGTCGGTCAACTAATTGAATGTAGAAAATAAGCATAAACCAAATTTGAGTGGTATTATTATTAATGTTTTTGGCTGAAGATATGAAAAAGTTCATATCGGGTGCAATATTTATATGGGGACTAGGTCGAAAAATTGACCGATCCTGACCATATTTGGTAAAGTCACTTATATATTGAAAAAATATATACAAATCAAATTTGAGAAAAATCTGTGCAATATTTTGGTTTTTTGATAGATTTAAGTGAAGATCGGGAAGCAGCTTTATATGGGGGCTATGACTAAGAATTGTCCTATAGGGATTAGTTTTGGACTACTGATTAATGGATATAATAAACACATACAAACCAAATTTGACTGCGATCTATATGATAATTTGGATTTTATGGCAATTTATGTCGATTTCATAGGGGTCATTTGTATGGGGACTAGATCTGAACATGTACCGAATTTCACCAATTTCAATACCGATCATCCCATGCCCAATGGAAGCTTATATACCAAATTTCATCAAAATATTTTCATATTTGCGACCTACAGTTTGATTACAAGGTTTACATGGACACATAGACGGACGGACAGACATCGATAACTCGACTCAGAAAGTGAGTCGAACGGTATAATAAAAGATTGGTCTAGGTCAAATATTTTTGGTAGTTACAAACATATATCTGCAAAGTCATTATACCCAAAGCACATAGTGGTATCTATATATATGTATATATAAAATGGAATGTGTGTTTGTTTATCTGTTTGTTTGTTTGTACCTTATAGGAGACCAAACCTCTTGACCGATCTTCCTGAAATTTTCACAGCATTTAACTGGGACTCTGGCATGATCACGCCCACTTCTTTAAAATTATGTAATTGCTCCCATATAGTTTTTAACAGATTTATTTCAAATTGTATACACATTATACTCCAGGCGAGGTAGAAATAAACATTTCTTATGCCACGCCCCCTTTCACGCCCCTTTTTACGCCAAATTTTGTTTGAAAGTTTTAAACTTTTTGTTCTCTGTACAAATTTGTTCCTTCCAACGGATTTTTTTTTTATTTGGTATTATATTGCTCTTAATACTGTTAACGTCGCCATATAACTATGAACCACGCCCACTTCACCGCCCCCTTTTTTTTAATTCAGATACTTACTTATACCACTAACAATGTTTGCTATACAAAATACTTTTTTTGTAATATGTATTTACCTAAAGTTTTATACACTTTTATCTGCAGTTAAGGTAGCCATACATTTTTTTATTACCAAATCACCCTTTTTCGCCCCATTTTACCTTGAATTATAATTAATCTGCTTTCAATCTGTCTATATACATATATAAAAATGAATGTGTGTTTGTTTGTGCTTTATAGGAGGCCAAAACCCTGAACCGACCTACCTGAAATTTTTACAGCGTGTTACTGTCGCTCTGGAAGGAATAATAGGATATAAATTTTTGATTGGACAAAGGGGCGGTGCCACGCCCATATAATCCAAAACTTGATATCGTCATATCTCGGGAATTTTTTACCTACAGCGGTCATATTTGGTACATATGGTATTGGCATGAATAGAAATACATACCAGAAGAAAAGTGGGCGGGACCACGCCCCTTTTCAGACAAATAAGAAATCGTAATATCTTCTAAACTACTGGAAGGATCGTCATGAAATTTTCATAAAAGGCTATTTAGCGAAATAATAAGTCCTTAACTATGTAAAGTTGTTAGTGGGCAAAGAGGCATGGTCCCGCCCATATAACCCAAAATTTAAAATCGCCATATTTCGGCCATTTTTTAACCTACGGCGATGATATTTGGTATATATCGTATTGAAATTAATAGAAATAGGACCACGCCCTTTTTGGAAAAATTAAAATCCATAATAACTTCTATTATGTCCTTGACTATACAAAGTTGTTAGTGGACAAACAACTCAATATTTGGCATGGATTGATTTACTAAATAAGGTGTTTTCTTAAATAGGTATACATTCCATGCGAAAGTCGGCGGGCCACGTCTCTTTGTTTCCGATTTGTAGGAAGCCAGACCATTCTTCCTTAAACTTTCACAGTGTGAAACTTTCAAATATAAAGGAACAGATGTACTTTTGCCACGCATTCCAATGATCCCAACTGATTTACCATTCGACTTCAAACGATTACAGTTTCCTGTTCGATTAGCATTTGCGATGTCTGTTAACAAAGCTCAAGGTCAATATCTTCAAGTTTGCGGCTTAAATTTAGCAAATCCATGTTTCTCGCATGGACAGCTTTATGTTGCATGCTCACGCAGGGAAACCCACCGACTTATATGTTTATGCTCCAGATGGGCAAACTAAAAATATTGTATATCCTAAAGCATTGCAATAATTAATTCTAAATTAAATAAATAATATTTTGTTAATGTATAAATATTTTTTTTTATTTTATTTTATTTTATTTTATTTTATTTTATTTTATTTTATTTTATTTTATTTTATTTTATTTTATTTTATTTTATTTTATTTTATTTTATTTTATTTTATTTTATTTTATTTTATTTTATAACGATGAGGGATAAGCGAAGCACACCGGGTTAAGCTAGTAGGGTATAAAAATGAATCAGCCATATGACAAAACTGAATGGAGATTATTTATTGAAGGCTCCAAGTACGGTTTAAAGGCTTTTCTTTTGCATAATAGGAATGAAAAACCATCCATAGCAAATGCTCATGCCATTAATATAAAGGAAAATTACGAATCAATGACTGAAATTTTGACATTACTCAAATACAACGATCATATATGGAAGATCTGTGGTGACCTTATGGTGTGTGATTTAAATTTATTTGTATATATAGTATAGACCACCGTAAATAACTGTAAATTAATCTGTTTCAGGTCATTGGTTTGTTGACTGGTATGCAAGGAGGTTTCACAAAATATTGTTGTTTCCTTTGTGTACGGGACAGTCGCGCTACATGTCATCATTACGTTATTACAGGGTGGCCAACCAGAACTGAGTATTCAGCAGGAAAACAAAACATTTCAAATAAACCATTAACTGATCCAAAAGACGTTCTTCTTCCGCCGCTGCACATAAAATTGGGCCTTTTTAAGAACTTTGTCAAGGCTCTGGACAAAGATGGTGCAGCAATTAAATATTTGTTAGCAGGTTTTCCTAAAATTCCATATGCTAAAATCAAAGAAGGCATATTTGTTGGCCCTCAGATCAGGAAGCTATTGAATGATGACAATTTTTCACAATGCTTATTGGAGAAAGAATATGCAGCCTGGGAATCTTTCAAGAGCATCATGAACAGTTGTCTTGGAAATAATAACAGTGTAAACTACAGACAAATTATTGCTGAATTATTGAAAAATTATCACGAATTAGGTGCACGAATGTCACTCAAAATGCATTTTCTTCATTCGCATTTAGATTTTTTTCCACAAAACCTAAGTGCGGTGAGCGCCTAATAAGATGAGCGTGCTCAAGGATTTTGGGACAACAGCACGCTGGGAGACTATTGCTGGACTCCAACTCTAATACGTGAAACCAAACCAATTTTCGAAAATTCATTGATTTTTAATTAAACTAATGATTTTTTACGGAAAAAACGAATAAAAACAATTTTCTTATGTCTCGAAAACCTGACCTGATAGAGAAAAACCAATTACAGATTCAAATTCAGCCCACCAAATTAACCTAGGAAAGATATTTGGTTGCTCCAGTCCAAAACCTTGTTGGCTACTGTAATCTACAATGTTTTTTTTTTATACGAAAAAATTGAAAAAACATTTAAAAAAATTAATTGAGACCATATTTTCAATTTAATTTTTCTTTTCAATGCAACTCATAAAAATGTGAGTAAAAAAAATTGGAAGAGTTTTGAGAAAGTTTCAATATAATAATCTAACCTATAAAAACAAAGTTTTTATTAAAGCTCTTTCTTTCCTTATGCATATGAGTTTTAAATCTCTCCGTGACTGTGCGTGACTTTGCGTGACTATAATCTTTGGTCACAACAAGTCTATGGACAAAGTTTCAGATCGGATAAGGGGAAATGGGTTTTAAATCACTCCGTGACTATGCGTGACTATATCAAAGTTAATCTTTTTTGACAGCAAGTCTATGGACCAAGTTTCAGATCGATCGGATAAGGGTTAATAGGTTTTAAATCGCTTCGTGGCTGTGCGTGACTATGCGCGACTGTGTTAGAGATAATCTTTTTTCACAGCAAGTCTATGGACCAAGTTTCAGATCGATCGGATGGGGGAAATGGATTTTAAATCACTCCGTCACTGTGCGTGACTATGCATGGCTGTGCGTGACTACCCCAAAATTAATCTATGGTCACAACAAGACTATGGGCCAAGTTTCAGATCAATTGGATAAGGGGGAACTGAGTTGAACCACGACAGACAGACAGAGAGTATGAGTTAAAAGAAAGTGTTTTAGCTTGATTTTGTAAAATAATAATTCAAAAATGAAATTAATTTAATCTGTTTCCTTATAAGCTGATTTTGTTTTTTGTTTTTACAATGTCTGATTTAGAGACACCTCCTGCATATATAGTTGAGGTGGATATTATACTAATAAGAGCACAAAAAAGCGGATCAAGTTGAAATTTTGTAATAAGCGTTATCATCCATCTTTTTCAATTTATATAAATTGATAACTTTGCATTTTGAAATCATTCGTTTTATCTGATAAAGGATTGCTGTTGGTTCGAAAGTCATCATTTTAAGTTTTTTTTTTTTAATTGCTCGAATAACACTGTGGAACAAATTCAGGTTAGCAAAAGTTAGGTCGATTCTGAGAGTGAGGGGAGAAAATAGAGGCTAAATTAGAAGACCCGCATTGCGGTGTTTCTTTATGTTAGTTCGAATTTTTTTCTTAATCGACCTTCGAACTTTGCAGTCCAATGCCGATTTTCGGCATATTGTTTATATGGTTTTTTGGCTATAACTCGTCGACTAATCGATATTTTTTCAATCTGTAAAAGCCAAATTATTGCTAGTGACCTGTGCAACAATTAAAATTTTTTAAAAAATTGATTTAGAAAATTTTTGTGGTGCTTATGAAGCAAAATGTTGGAAAAATTATTTTTTTTTTTCATGCTTTTTGAAAATATTTTCTACAAAACTAAGTCTGTTTTGCTTTCTGTTTGATCTATAATATGCTTCTCAGTTTCTTCAATAAATTTCATTTGAAAAGAAAACAATCATAATACAAAACTTGCGTTTTACGGCTTAATATTAATTTACTTCTCATTTTTAATGTACCAATTTTGTTCAGTGTTGGTTTTGAAGAAACATTGAAAAATAAATTATAAAAATTTGGAAAAAAAATATATTTTTGAAATGTTAGTTATGAAAAGTTTTAAGTAAAAAAATTAAATAAATTAAAATAATGATTTGGCCAGTTGCCGCTTAGCAGGCGGCTGTGGATCAACATCACTGCTCTCTCTAATATCTTGGTCATCGTCATCATCATCAGAAAGGTCGATAATTTCGTCCAACAGATATTCTGGAATTTCATCTTTGTCTTCCCCTTCTTCCTCTTTTTCCTCGTCTTCCTCTTCTTCAAATGTGTTTTTATTCTACCAACAAATTTCAGCGAGTATTGCATATGGAGATTTCTTTCCTCTGTACTGGAACGAATTCTGAGTCCGGTAATGGTAATTGGACACTTGGCACTGCTACATAAGTTTTATTATTTGCTTTCCTTCTATTCAAAGTTTTATGGTAGTTGATACATCCATAGCAATTTTCTTGTTGATGCGGGCTGTTGTCTAACCACATCATTGGTATACCAAAAGGCATAGCCTTCTTCTTTTCACTTTTCCATTGCATAAGAGTTGAATAGCAATTAAAGCAAACTTTTTTATGGGCATAGTTTACGTCAGTGATAAAGTCTTGCGAGAAATATTGTTTATATGGTTCCAAAAAAATATCACTCGCATTGCCACATTTTTCATCGCTTGCTATGAAACGTCCGGAAACATTACAAAAATGGTCCATTTTACATTTTGGTTTTGACATTTTTAATACAATATATATTTACAATGTTTTTTTTTTTTTGTTATTTTTATGAAACCGATGCACTTAACTTAAATCACTAACAAAATGAAATAAGTTCCAAAAAAATTAATAGCGAATTTTATCACGACCGAGCGAAAATTAAATGACATCAGCTTCGGCTGAGTTTCGAGTCTTAACTGAATTTTCATTTTTGAAATTAGTTCGCTTGTACGAAATAAAAAAAAATCGCTACCTGTGCGGTGGTTGAAACCAAAAAAGTTGTTTTACTAATTCCTAATTCTTGGAACTTCCCTTTTTAATTACTTCTACCCAGAGTTCAGAAAAAAACACACACTGAATAAAAAACTCGTACATATATGTAAACAAACATAACTTAGACCAACACACACATATTTCTATTTTCATATCAATTATGTTTGTTTTTAAATTTTCTTCGGTGCCCAACACAACCATGACTGTGTTCGTTTTAATATTTCGTTATTTACACGAACATTTTTGTATCACGTACTTTTTGTTTCAATCACACATAAAGCACACATTTTTTAGTGTTGCTTTATTTGAAGTTCATGTTCTGGTACGTGTACTGAAAAAAAAAAATACAACATGTACAATAAACATGTTCGAGTTCAGTTATATTTTAAGTCGTGTTGTGGCTCGTGTAGTAAGAAAAAACAGAACATGTACAATAAACAGGTTCGCGTTCAGATATATTTTAAGTCGTGTTTAAAATATAACTGAACTCGAACCTGTTTATTGTACATGTTCTGTTTTTTTTTTTTTCAGTACACGTACCAGAACATGAACTTCAAATAAAGCAACACTAAAAAATGTGTGCTGTATGTGTGATTGAAACAAAAAGTACGTGATACAAAAAAGTTCGTGTAAATAACGAAATATTAAAACGAACACAGTCATGGTTGTGTTGGGCACCGTAGAAAATTTAGAAACGCACATAATTGATATGAAAATAAAGATATGTGTTGGCTGCTTTTGAACAGAACATTGTGTGTTTCATGTGTGTATTTTCTGAACCTTGCTTCTACCTAAATCGCTATTTATTTAATGGTTTTGGGTTTTTAACGCAAATTATCGACTAAGACCATTTTCTTTTGAAATGAAATTTATTGAAGAAACTGAGAAGCATATTATAGATCAAACAGAAAGCAAAAAAGACTGAGTTTTGTGGAAAATATTTTCAAAAAGCATGAAAAAAAATAATTTTTCCAACATTTTGCTTCATAAGCACCACAAAAATTTTCTAAATCAATTTTTTTAAAAATTTTAATTGTTTCACAGGTCTTCAGCAATAATTTGGCTTTTAGAGATTGAAAAAATATCAATTAGTCGACGAGTTATAGCCAAAAAAACCACATAAACAATATGCTGAAAATCGGCATTTGACTGCAAAGTTCGAAGGTCGATTAAGAAAAAATTCGAACTAACATAAACAAACGCCGCGATACGGGTCTTCTAATTAAGCCTCTATTTTCACCCTTCACTCTCAGAATCGACCTAACTTTTGCTAACCTGAATTTGTTCCACAGTGTAATTCATAACCGCTTGACAACCCTAGTTAAGACATGCTTAAAGTTAGATAAATGAACGTATAAGTTATATTAAATAGAATTTATTATCGTCATACGTTATGATGTGCACAGTGAGAGAATGATTTATCCATAAACTGTCAAAAGAAACATTTTTATCGTCTTATTTAGGCAATGCTAATTACTATGGAACTGATAAAATATGTATATACCCGCGCATTATCCTGATGATAATTTGTGTAGCGAATAGAAATTTCCCAATGACATGGATTAAATAAAACCACATAAATCAAACAGCCTTCCAACATACTTCTGGCCTGTAGATGAGATTAACAACCGCCGCACAGTGGCGCCCGTAGAGCAAACGAGGTTGCAAAAATCAAAATTTTCATGTGCGCCGACGAAGTTTTGAATAAACCCATGTTATAGGAAACTTTTCAACGATTGCAAATATGCTACTCTTAATATCACATTTTTAGTTTAGAAGATATAACCGTTCAAAGTTGACCGACTTTCGGTTTTCAAAAAAACACACAATTTTTAGTCAATTTGTTGCAATTTCAGGTGTAATATCACGAAAAATAGGTAACGAATCGCCTTATTTTTTGTTTGTATTGATTGATATATTTATTAAATGAATAATGATAAAA
This sequence comes from Cordilura impudica, assembly GCA_963682025.1. Classification (NCBI taxonomy): domain Eukaryota; kingdom Metazoa; phylum Arthropoda; class Insecta; order Diptera; family Scathophagidae; genus Cordilura; species Cordilura impudica. Next base: position 89,301,408 of record OY821518.1, on the reverse strand, counting down.
AAAATTAACTGTTTGCTTTGTGTTTCTCCTGGTAAATCACATTTAAAAACTATCTGTTTTTCACTATTTTTCAACTTTGAAGGAAAATAAAAAAAATCTATATTTTTCTATATTTGCCATATTTGCAAAACATGTTCTTTGATTATTTCTTTACATAATTCAAAAGGTTTTATCTGCCCGTACGTGCCCGTTTGGCGTGCATCCCTTACATGTTTTGACTGACAGTAGTTTGATCTAATAGTTTGAAAATTGCATTTTAAGTGGTTGTCTACCTGTGAGCCTCTGCCAAAGTCTACTCCCAATATTCTGTTATAGATACAGGATGCACAAAAAACTACTCATTGAAATTCGCAGGTACGCACCTCACTTAAAAATTTCTTTGGAGTACAAATGGTCAAGAACAATATTGACTTATGGTCCCTCCAGGTAGGCACAAATCTTATTTAGACACGAGCATAATATCAAAATTGCACAATTCAGCCTAAATCCATACGGATGCAGGGAACAGGTAAATTTTTAGGCATGGTAGCATAAGCTCATATATTGCAAAATAAGCATAATGCCTGGATTAGTCTACGACTGAAAGTTGGCGCAACAAGTACTGAAACCATGGCGTTAAACAATTTCAAATTATTTGAACTGTTTAGAAGGTCAACCACACCAAAGTTTCTCACGGAAGCTGCTTTAGAAGAACTTTGATAGCTTATACGGAAATATTGAGAGAAGCGAAATTATAAAAAATAATTTTTATCTGATATATGCAAATATTAAGGCAAAATGGGTGAAATCTAATCGAACCATTCAGAACTTCAACTCCAAATACGAGGACTGGCTTAATGAAGACGCCATCCTGGATATATTGGCAGTAGATAAACCCACCACATCAACCACAGGAGCCAAAGGAAGGCCAAAAAAAGTATTGAGGAGTGTTCAATTTTCACAAGAAAGAGGAAACTTGCCGATGCCACCAATGACTTGACCACGAAGCATTTATCGGACGCGCTGTCTATTAAATATACAAAGGATAGTGAAAGAGTTAGGTCGCAGATTACAAAATCTGTTGCTGATGCAAGCCCACTGCGACTAAAAAGGATTAAGGAAAGCATTCCCACGCCCACAAACGCACACATTAAAAAGTATGGTTCCGAAGAAGCCTTGGCCTTGTTTATGGACTTACAACTTTCCAAAGAAAAATATGAGATACTACGGGCATCCTTGATGCGACACGGGGCTGACGTTTTACCAGGATACAAGCATATTACGCAAGCCAAAATAAATTCACGACCACTGCATACGGAGTTTACGGAAGTCTCTCTGAAAGCCAATCTGCAGTATCTCATGGGCCATACAGCAAAACGGTTGTTGGAGAGTCTTTCTGAAAATGAGGTGAAAATTCTTCCTGAGAAACTGACATTGATCAGCAAATGGGGCTGCGATGGATCATCCGGACAAAGTGTTTATAAGCAAAGGATATCTTCCGATGACGCTACAATATCGGACGGAAATATGTTTATGGCATCTGTTGTTCCTTTGCGGAACAATGGAAAAATCCACAATGGAAAAATCCACGTCCGTCATCAGTGCATTATTGCCGACCAATAATGTTTCAGTTTGCAGGGGAATCGGCAGAACTAATAAGGACCACGGTGAAGGACATTGAAGAACAAATAAGCAAGATTAAGCCTACAAAGCTGCAAATTGGAGAAGGAAAATATATTGAATGCAATTACGAGTTCCACCTGACCATGGTTGACGGAAAAGTCGTAAACGAACTGACAGGAACAACCTCAACATTGTCATGCCCGATTTGCACAAAGAGTCAGAAGAACTTTGGTAATTTAAACGATTCTACAAACGAGGAGAATTACGAATATGGAATGTCACCATTGCACGCAAGGATAAGGTGTATGGAGTTCTTGGTAAAACTGGCGTATACCCTACCACAAGAGGAGGAAAACTTCGATGAAAATGCATCAATAAAGGATAAGGAAAAGATCAGAACGAAGCAAATACAGGATGCTTTTTTTAAACAAGTTGGACTAAAAGTAGACTGTCCCAAGCACGGATACGGTAATTCAAACGATGGAAACACTTCTAGGAGATTTTTTGAAAATGATGAGGCAGTAACTAGAATCACTGGAATTGACATCAAATCGTGAAAAGATTGGGAACGATCTTGAATGTTTCAAACTGCAAAGAAAATGTCAATTCTACAAAATATGGAGAATATGCATCGAAAACTGCATCTCTTTTAGCAGAAATGTATCCACAGAAGAAGTTGACCCCGACCGTCCATAAAGTATTGGCGCATGGCAAAGATATAATTGAGTACCAGTCTTTGCCAATTGGAGAGCTTTCTGAAGAAGCACAAATTTTATAAAAAATATAGATTGCAGAACACATTCAAAGCATCAAGGGTAAGGCAAAATGAGGACCTCTTCAACATGTTGGCAGCATCTTCCGATCCACTTATTTCTTCCCTGCGGCATGTGAAGTCACGAATAGAGTTAGAAAATAATTATAGTTTAGAAATGATTAGTCTATTAGATATACCTTCTCTTACGAATTGTGATGAATATTTTACAGAAAATTGAAAAAATAAATTTAAAAAAGAAGTAATTTTTTTTTTAATTTGTTGGGTAATAATTTAAAACATAAGACCCTAAAGAAAAAAAATAAAAACAATCTAAAAATGTAAAAATAATTTTTTTTAGTTACCATAAAATTGATTTTTCTACAAATTTTAACTTTGATAATCTATAAGTAGGCCCCTACAAAGCGTAGCACCCTTTCCAAACGCTCATTTCATAGGCTGAACAGTTATCTATCATATGCTGTTTAAACTGTTCAATTATGTTATTCGGTTCAAAAGATATGATTTCTGCAACGAAAAAACTCAAATGGCGCCAAAAATGCGACGTATATAAAAAACATAAAATACTGAGATTTAGAATTAGAAATCTTCATTCTGTCTGGTGAAACGCCATTGTGATAATCCAGAAACATTTCGGACAACGATTTTTCCAATGAAATTACTATACTAGCATGACGCATTGCCTGAGGCCGAAACTTTACCCGGATGGTGGTAATCGGATTTAATCATAATCGATTCGCAAACCTCCGTTCGGAATTCGACAAAGGCAGTGTAATTTCCACGCATTTACCATAGCCGAATCCTAATTCGGTAATTATTGATTGCATTGTCAAAAAGTCTACTCCTCCCATGCGATGATTATATCGATTGACCAAATGAGGCTAATAAATTCTAAACATTTTTCGTTGCTTTCGATCATACCTCTTCGCGCGGGCCATTGGTATATTGCTGAGGCAATTTGCTAATAAGGTAATAACCTAAAAAGATGGAAATGAGTCAAGAAAGCATAATCGATAGGCAAAATAGCAATGACTTACAGCATTATCGTTCCAACACACAGCGAGTATAGAATTGTTTGTATCAAAACTAAAGTCAGATGTCCAGCGCGGCTTCTTTCGCATTTCCTTGATATTCTTCAATGATTCGATTATCAGGAACAGTTCCCAAAGCGAAAAATACATCGTGCTATAAACAAGTCATTAGTTTGTGACTTGTGAATTTTTTGTGCTGTTAATTTTGTTGAACCTTTCCTGAGAAATACATTATTTTATCAGCGCGCATCCCAACGATTCCCAAATTGACCAATAAGAACGTGTGTCTTAAGCTAAAAATTTACCTTTCCGACAATTGTTATTATTAGCTAGTATTTCTGTATCTAACTTTTATCTGATTTTTATCACCTCTTAAACTCTTTATTTTAACTCATACTCTCTGTCTGTCTGTCTGTCTGTCGTAGGTCAACCCCGTTCCCCCTTATCCAATTAATATGAAACTTGGCTCCTAGAATTGTTGTGACTACAGATTAATTTTGGGGTAGTCATGCACAGACACGCACAGTCACGTAGAGATTTTAAACGGGTTTCCCCTCATCCAATCAATCTGAATCTTGGTCGATATACTTGATGTAAAGAAAGTTTAACTTCGACATAGTCACGCATAGTCACGGAGTGATTTAAAATCCACTTCCCCTTATCCGATCGATCTGAAATTTGGTCGTTAGAGTTGCTGTGGCCAAAGATTAATTTTAATATAGTCACGAAAAGTCACACACAGTCACGGAGAGATTCAAAACTCATATGCACAAGCAAAGAAAGAGTTTTAATAAAAATTTTGTTTTTATTGGTTAGATTATTTACGCAATTAAAGCCCTTATTTAGCGTGCACAGTACATAATGACCGCCACTGATATGATAAACTTTCTTTCAATTATCTGCCTAATTGCGGGGAAGTAGACACTTTTGCTCTTGGTGAAGGAAGGAAAACGTCAAAAAGGCGCGATATTTTTGGAGGATATGATGTCGAGGAACAACGCATATTTACATTTATTAAGTAATAGGGCACATGCAAATTTTGGGCGATGTTCTTTTGGTAAATAGGTCAAAATGAAGTATCAGATGTCCGGGCAGATATCAAAAATATTATTCTTTCTTTCAACTTCTATGGACTTTCAGGTACACATATCAAAATTTTATCAAAATAGTACGAGCCGATCTATGGGCGGGTCTGAATGGGTCAATGGAGACCTTACTAGCTTAACTTAAAAATTAGACAAAACATAAAGATTGGCAATGATTCTAATAACGACATACACTTCATACTGTTTCTTCATCTGCATAGCAAATTTTCCTTCTCCAATTTAGCAAATCAGTAATTTCTTAATTATTAAGTAATTAATAATTTGTTAATAATTAATTAGATATACGGCAATGTTCAAACCAAAATTATTGCAAATATCATAATAAATATTTATATAAGTTTTCATATTTCATTATTCCTAATACAAATGATTAATAGAACTAGCCAACTCCATTATTTCCCCATAAAATTCTAACTACTAAAAACACGAATATACTTCCAATTGAAAGTAGTATACGACTACTTATAATTAAATTAAATTTAATCAAACTAATAAATGCAAATAGTATTGCATAACAAATACAAATAAATACAACACATTGCAAACATTATTCCTTTCAAATGTCAGAAACATTGTTGTATGCTTGCAATACGATAATTGTATAATAGAACAATGTTTTTCAATACATTTTTGAATTAGAAATTAAATATTTTTGTTAATCTTTTGCATTTGTAAGTACATATTCGTACAGTTAAGATATGGAAACTATAAATGAAGGCGATAAAGGCAAGATCAAGGCAAAACAATGTTTCAAACAGTGACAGACAGACATCCATATAAGTAAATGATGTTGTATTTTGTATGTCTTTCTATAATTTTGCCATCAAAAAACACACACACACACATATGTAAATATGTTATTGTTCGTATGCACATTCAAATATCATTAAGTTTGTATAATATTAAATCTTTAATAACGAGGGTTACGCTTAAAATTTGTGCATTATTTAGGTAGCCTTAAACTTTTTCCAATATCAGTATCAATATCAATACCAATATCATAAGCATCACAACATGATTTATTTAATTTTCTTATCTATTTTACTATTAAATAAAACCGAAATTATCATATAAACAATGACATTTCTTGCACCTTTTTATTACTTTATATAATCTAAAATTAAGAATCGAAACCATCAAAACACATCAAGCAAAATTCCATACAATTTGTAATAGGTCTCTGCGGACGATTTCACTGCTTTAAGGCCAACGGCAGGATCAACATGGTGTGATCTGCCTCGTTTAAAAACCGTAACAAAAAAAATCTTCTTAGACTTATAGTCTGACCATCGATACATTGAATTTTTTCTTAGAGAAAACGACGCGGTGGAAAGTGTCCCCAGAAATCTGAAGAGGACAAATTGGGTTAAGTATAGGAAAACCTTTGCCGGGTTATTGGCGACAATACCCTTATCTGAACCGCGTAATTCCGAGGACATAGATGGTCTAGTGGATCACATTACGACAATTTTTAACAAATCTTTGGATGTTTCTTGCCCCGCGGCAAGGCCAAAGGGCAAGAAGAAACCACCATGGTGGTCTAGCGAGCTGCAACAGGGCAGAGACTCCTGCAGGAAACTCTTTAACAAGGCAAAGTCTTCAAGAGCGGACGAGGATTGGTTGGCCTACAAGCTGCAGCTTAAGACCTACAAGAAGAAGATTAGAACGGCAAAATGTGATTCTTGGAAAAAATTCTGTGATAATATAGAAGACGTTTCCGAAGCATCCAAGTTGCGAAAGGTGCTGGCTTCTACCCCTCACACATTAGGTTATCTGAAAGATCCATTGGGGGTGTGGACTACCTCTAGTGGGGAATCACTTAGCCTGCTACTGGATACCCATTTTCCGGGCAACTGCCCTACGTCGCTTCAGGCGTCAGGATACTCAGACGCTAGTACGACGGATATTGCTTCGGAGATAGTCAACATACCAACACTGAACTGGGCGATTGGAAGCTTCAAACCTTACAAATCTCCAGGACCTGACGGTATCATTCCAGCTGAATTGCAGCACGTGTCGGACTACATTTCCCCTTGGCTATGTAGGCTTTTCACTCGCTGTATCAACTTAGCTTATATACCCCTGAAGTGGAGGGAGACGATAGTGGTGTTCATTCCAAAAGCTGGAAAAAGTTCACACAGCGTCCCAAAAGACTTCAGACCAATAAGTCTATCATCGTTCTTATTGAAGACAATGGAGCGCTTGATAGATTCTTACTTACGAAGAGTTATTGATCCTAAGCTGCTGTCGACGCGACAACACGATTACAGCAAGGGAAGGTCAACCGAAACAGCTCTTCACGAGCTTGTGAGTACCATCGAGAAATCGCTCTCGGTAGGAGAATACACCATGACAGCCTTTTTGGATATAGAAGGGGCTTTTAACAATGTCACACCGGACTCGATATTAGCGGCACTATCTGGTCTAGGAGTGAATTCCGTGATCATCTCACTGATTGGAAATCTGCTTGCCAACAGGCGGATACCAGCTAAATTGGGAACGACTCTAATATCCTGATTCGTGAACAGGGGAACGCCACAAGGAGGCGTTCTGTCATCACTTCTATGGAACTTAGCGCTGAACTCAATGCTACTTTCATTGGAGAGACAAGGCTGCAACGTGGTCGCCTATGCTGATGACGTGGCCATAGCCGTAAATGGGAAGTTTCTATCCACACTTAGAGACATTCTACAGAGGGCTCTCACTATGCTATCTAGCTGGGCAAGTAGTTGCAGTCTGGGGGTAAATCCGACCAAAACGGAACTTGTTCTTTTCACGAGGAAGTATAAGATACCTACCTTCGACCCTATTTCTCTTTACGGTGCTGATATCGCCTTCTCTGATGGAGCCATGTATCTTGGAGTATTCCTGGACAGGAAGCTGAACTTCAGACGGAACTTGGAGGAAAGGGCGAAGAAGGCGGCTATAGCTTTATACTCCTGCAAAAAGGCCATTGGTAAGCGGTGGGGCTTCAGCCCGAAAATTGCTTACTGGATCTACACAGCGGTGGTTCGCCCAATACTGCTTTACGGGGTCATCGTCTGGTGGCCTGCACTAGAGAAGGCCTCTAATACCAACCTTCTTGCAAGGGTACAGAGAATGGCTTCCATGTGTATTACTGGTGCCCTTCGTACCACACCTACGGATGCCTTGAACATCCTCTTACACCTAATACCGTTGGACATATTAGGAAAACAGTCGGCGGCCTCATCGGCCATTCGACTAAGAAGCATAATACAATGGCGTGGTCATAACTGTGGCCATGGAGTGATCCTGAATGACAGGAACTTACCATTGAACGTGGATTACACCACTCCGAGGAGTGTATTCGAACGACACTACCAAACTCTGATACCGACCAGGGAATCCTGGTCAGGGGGGTTCCAGGTAGCAGGCGTTCGATAAATCTCTATACTGACGGATCGAAACTGCGTGGTCAAGTTGGTTTCGGAATCTATTCAAAGGAGCTTGGACTAAATCTGGCTCGCAGGTTGCCAGACCACTGCAGTGTTCATCAGGCAGAGGTACTGGCAATAAAGGAAGTTGCTGACTGGTTGGGTCGGAATATTCTGTCTACAACCGCAGTCAACATCTACTCTGATAGTCAGGCCGCGGTAAAATCCTTGGAATCAATGTTCCTGAAAACAAGAACCACCCTTAACTGCCGCACGTCTTTAAATGAGATGGCCAAGCAGTTCGACATCAGACTCATTTGGGTCCCAGGGCACAGGAATATACCGGGAAACTGTAAAGCTGAAGAGTTGGCAAGACAGGGCACTACCTTACGGGTTCCAGCGGACTTGGAATGTGTTGGTATACCCCTGGAATCTTGTAGGCTGGAACTTCGGCTTCACACCGCCGGCATAACCGACAACAGATGGGCTAATGGATCAACGTGCAGGATCACGAGACAGATCTGGCCGGCTCTAAATCATAAGCGCACTAGCGCGCTACTATCACTCCCCCGTAGGGAGATTTCAACAGTAGTTGCTGTTATCACTGGGCACTGCCTCATAGGGAGACACGCTGAACGCCTCAGGGTCTCGTCAAATGACTTCTGTCGTAGCTGGATGGATGTGGAGGAGGTGGAGAGCATAGAGCACTTCCTTTGCTATTGCCCGGCGCTCTCCAGAACGAGACTTCGAACATTGCGATCGCCGTTTCTTCACGATCTCTCTGATCTCTCAAATGTGGACATTTCACATATCAGGGGCTTCATCAGGAGCTCAAACTGGTTCTACGGTGGGGACTGAGGGGAACACCTATTCGTCCCGTGGTATCACAATGGACCCCAGAGTCTAAGTGTACTTTGCCTTTGGTTTAGCAGCCACTTTCAACCTAACCTAACCTAGACTTATAGTCATTTTTCAAACATATTGCAATTAATACTGTAATTAATATGCAAATTTTTAATTTTGTTTCAATGGTGAGTGATAGGGAAGAGGCTTGAACCATGAACCTTCACATACACAAATGACTATAAATCTAACAAAACAAAAAATTTTTCGCTTCAAAGCGTCATCTCATATATATGTAAAGTGCATATGTAGTATGTACAAAACCGTACAGCACATATGACAACTCTTACGAAAACTAAGAATAGTGGAAATTAGAAGTATAAATGCAAAAATTATTCAAAATTCAAAAATAACGATTGTTTGTTTAGACAGAGTTGTATCTTTTGAAATTAATACAAAGTAAAGCTGTATGGTACGAAAACTGATTCTAACCACACTGCTCGTAGGCCTGGCTTTAGGTGAGTGTGTTAAAGCGCTGACCAAAGAGTGCAAGTACGAATGTATGTGAAGGTTCATGGTTCAAACCTCAAGGCCGCCCTAAGTATAAAAATTTCATATAGAAACAATCTATTCAATTATAACATAACATTTATCACAATGTTCAATAAATCGCTGATGAAGGCTGAAATGCCAGAAACCGGTCCGATTAAGAATACAGTGTAGTTAAGAATTTTTGATAAATATGCTCTCTTATTCTTCTTTACCACGCACCATGGAAAAAAATTATTTTATTTATTTAGATTGAAGTGCGTTCCCCTGAAAGAACATTTTATAGTTTTTCCATTATAAAATTTCAAAATTTCTATTCAAAATATCTAACAGTGGAAGGAATTGCGGTAAAACTATGTAGTTTTTTAAATTGCACATTATTTCAAAAAAATTTCAAATAAAATTTTCAATTTGAATGCCATATGTTTTTAATTAAGAACAAGTCTTATATTAACAAATACAATTATTTTGTAACTTACATTATGAACGAGTGCTAATTTCGGGATGAAAATTAGCATTTGTACAACTTTTGTTTTGTCCATCGGCTATGTCGGACTACCTGAAATAAAAAATAAATAATTTTTAATTCAATTTGTATTTTCAATTATATAAAAAACAAGTAAGAAAATTATAGTTGATCTTGACCGACTATACGATACCCTATAACATGCGTTTAGAGACCCCATCTTTTAGGTCCAACTAATTACACATAGAAAATAAGGATAAACCAAATTTGAGTGGAATTGTTATTAATTTTTTTGCCTTCGGATATGAATATATTTGGTAAACGCACCTATTTCTTGCAAAAACATACACAAACCAAATTTGTTAAAAATCTGTACCATATTTTTGTTTTTTGATAGATTTAAGTGAAGATCGGGAATCAGCTTCATATGGGAGCTATGATTAAGAATTGCCTTATAGAGTTTATTTTTGAACTAGCGACAAAAGGATGTAATAAACATACACAAACCTAATTTGACCAAGACCTATATAATAATTTGGATACTATGACAATTTAAAACGTTCTCATACGGCTCATTTGCATGGGAACTAGGTCTGAACATGAATCGATTTTCACCAATTTCAATAGCGTTCATTCTATGGTCGATAGAAGTGTATATGCTAAATTTCATTAAAATGTATTGACATAAGCGGTCGGTAGTTTGTTTTCAAGGTTTACATGGACACACGGACGGACGGACATCGTTAAATCGACTCAGAAATTGATTCTGAGTTGATCGGTGTAAAAAACGATGAGTCTAGGTCAAATATTTTTGGTAGTTACAAACATCAGCACAACGTCATTATACCCTGTCCACCTAGTGGTATAGGGTATAAATAGCACTGTCCAACAAATTAAGACTTTTTGAATGGAACAGAATAGCGACCCCATAATTCTGAAAGGGTATGTTGAGTAGATCATTTTTGTAGAACAAACTTATGGTCCAGCACGTCTGAGTATTTTTTTACAGTGGGTCAAAGTTTTCATTTTTTGGTCGAAGGGTGCATTATACTTTATGAAAAAAATGTTGTAAGTTAATGTCTGAGAAAATTCTTATGGTCAGAGTTGTATTGTGGAATTGTATGAGGATTATTTTTGTGGAAGATCTTAACCCTTTAACTGGTCTCTTTATGGGTCAATTTGACCCTTTTTTCGAGAAAATCAAAAAATATCCTTTAAAAAAGGACATTTAAGGATTAAAATAATCTACGAAAATGTTTGCCGAAAAATTTCAGTGGGTGTCACCAAAGACATCATTGTTGTAAATAAAGCTCTTTACGATTAATTGGCAAAATTACACGCCACCTTCTATAAAAAAATTATAATTTTGTTTTAATACTGGTTTATTATAGTATGTACATATTTATTTTTTTGCTTCAAATTTTCGAGTAAAAGGGAATTGGGAAATAGCAGTAGTATGACAATGGATTAAAGATTAAACTTAATATGCTTTCCTGTATTTAGCTTGACGTGAATGTTCCGATGTGTCAAGGTTTCTGTACAAGCCCCATACGTATTCAGCAAGCATTACACTTTGGGATTTCCCTTTGAATCTTTCTTCCAATACCTTTATATCCTGATGAAACCTTTCGCCGTGTTCATCTGAAACCGCTCTAAGGTTTTCTTTAAAAAAATTGAGATGAGAGTGCAGAAAATGCAGCTTTAGTGACATCTTAACGCCAATATTGTTAAAACCGATTAGCATGCTTTCAATATTTTCTGCATAGTTTTGTGCTTTTGAGTTTCCAAGGAATTCTGATATAACCAGCTGCATAAAGTCAAATGCTGTCTTTTGCATATCCGACAGATGACCATAAAATTCTTCATCTTGTAATAATTTTCTTATATCGGGTCCAACGAGCATTCCTAGAAAAGGTAATTTACATTGAATGAAATAAATTATTTCTTAAAACCGTATGTTACCTTCTTTTAATTTTGCTGCAGATAATCTGTGGAAAATTGTTTGAATGCGTTTGAAAGCATTTCCTTGTGTATTTAAGCTTTTACGAAAAATTTTTCACCACGCCCAACTTAATATGCAGCGGTGGAAGTATGACCTTATCTTTTGGGACAAGGGATTCGTGGATTACATTTAAGTCACCCATAATATTTTCTTTATGTTCTTCGAAATATTTAATATGATAATGGCTGCTGGTAGCACGTGAATCCCATTTACAAAGAAAGCACATATATTTTGTGTATCCTGTTTGCATTCCAGTCAATATTGCAATCATTTTGAAGTCTGCGCATACTTCCCATTTATATTTATAGTATTCAATTTAACTAAAGAGATTTGAAATATTTGCGTATGTTTCCTCCTTTTTTGTGGAATACGCAACCAGTATTGAAGGATGCTGATTTCCATTGTGCAGTAAAACTGCTTTTAAGCTGTGTTTTGAACTATCTATAAATAGTCGCCAAGCGGGAGTCCAGTGGAAGCTTTAGATATTTTAGAACCTTTTCAATACTGCAACAGTATACAAGTTCTTCAGATTTTTTAAAATAACTTTCCAGATCGGCGTGTCTTTTTCTTGGAAATGTAACTTTTACATCGGCTTTTATCAAATTTTTGTTTTCAATCTGGAACATAATATTTCAGCTTTCTCTTTTGTTAGTCCTAAATCTCTTACAAGATCTTCAAAATAAGCTTGGTCTACCAAATTAGGACATATGTTTAAACCATCAAGAGGCAAGTAACTTATATCTGATATGTTTTCAACCGCCGCTGTTATTTCTGTATTGGCGACTGTCATATTGGCCGAAAATGTATGTGTAGGCGGTTGAGGCACCGGAACACCTTCACAGCGCACTTCTGGTAAAATGACATTATATGTTGCTTCGTATGTCATTGTCGCGTAGTGCCTTTGGCTTCTACCAAATTTGTAATTTACGCAGAAATAGCATGTATCTGATTTGTGATCTTCAGGTTCAATCCATGTAATAGACGCAGAAAATGGCAGCGCCTTAGTACCGCCTTTGTACCAGGTCAAAAGACCACTTTCGCAAGTAGTACATACGGTTTTTGGTATCCAAGCTTCAGATAAAAATCGTATTCCAAAGAAAAGAAAATATGGTTCTTCAATTGTAGGCAATATCTTTCTTCTGCTTTGATGGTGCGTAAAATGTCCACAAATAAAACAAAACCAATCTCTTAATTTGCAAACAGAATTGGCCCGGCCGAACTTGACGCCGTTTTCACCTGTTTTGTATATGTTGGTGTACAATTTTACTAATTAAGCATAAAAAGCTTTATTTACAACAATGGTGTCTTTGGTGACCCACACTGAATTTTTTCGGCAAACATTTTCGTAGAATATTTTAATCCTTAAATGTCCTTTTTTAAAGGATATTTTTTGATTTTCTCGAAAAAAAAAAGGGTCAAATTGACCCATAAAGAGACCAGTTAGAGGGTTAAGGTCTTCCACAAAAATAATCCTCATACAATTCCACAATACAACTCTGACCATAAGAATTCTCTCAGACATTAACTTACAGCATTTTTTTCATAAAGTATAATGCTCCCTTCGACCAAAAAATGAAAACTTTGACCCGCTGTAAAAAAAATACTCAGACGTGCTGGACCATAAGTTTGTTCTATAAAAATGATCTACTCAACATACCCTTTCAGAATTATAGGGTCGCTATTCTGTTCCAAAAATGCTGTTGGACAGTGAAGTTAAACGGATTTATTAAAACTGGTGTAGCCCAGCACTCGAAGTTCGAGTGCAAATTCTAGGAAATATTATTTTTTCATTAAATTTTTTTTCTTTCAATATTTTTTAATCTTTGTATATAAAAAATGTATGAATATTTAAATGAGCCTACAGGTAAGCTAATCAACTTTAGCTATTCAAAATTTAACACAATTTAAATCATTCGCATTAACAGGGTATAACGGATTATACAAATATTTGATTTTATTAAATTAATATATTTTTAAGACATATATAGTACATGAATTACATTAGTTGGCACTACTCCTGCATATGAGCTATAACTGTGGCAATTTCCACACTCCTACGTGCCAGCATTTTGCTCAAAAAGGAGACCGTTTTTATCATTAAAATTATAGTTTTACATAATTGATCGATGCATATAAGCACAATGCTTAAGCAAACTATAATAGATAAAATCCAAAAGTTATTTTTTGAATGTCATTGCCAAGTGGAGGTTGTAGCCTTAGTTGAGTACGTCACGAACTCGTATTTCACAATTTTCAACACCCTCAAATTTTAAAGTTATTGTAAAAAAAACGTTTTTCAGTTACTCCACCACTAAAAAATTTCTTACTTCGTAAGTTTTTAAACCGATTTTTAATTTTTCAACAAGTTCCGTAAAAATGTTTTTATATTTTATTTTTTTTTTTATTTATTTAAAAAACTATCATCATTACAATTAAAATAATTTATACATATATTTAATATCTAAAGTTTTTGAGATTTTACTGAAAGTATTGCAACAAATAATTTACTTTTTTTTTTAATAAGTGAAAAAACATTTGGAAATATTTACATGTAGGTAAAAAGATAGGGAAAAAACCTTTAAGTTTTCTAAGAAATTCTTTCTTTAACCCCTTCCTGCATCTTCTATTCAGAACTTACAGAAAAAGTTAATTTTACAAATTTCTTATTAAATCAAAACTTGAAGACCTGTTTCTGTCTTCGAATCTTGTTGTTATTTTACTAATGACAATTTTAAACAGATATTGTTTAGAATTTCTGTGTAGCAGTGCAGTTGAGTATCTTCTAGGCAGGTTGTATATAATCTTCAAGTTTTTATTTTGGATAATTCGCAGCTTTTTAAGATAAGTGTTGGCACATCTCGTTGACCATACCTGGCAGCCATATGTCATTATTGGTCGTATACACATATTATATAATAACAGCTTATTTTTGCAATTTAGTTTAGATTTTCGGTTAAGCAGAGGGAAAAGCGCTCTTCCGCACTTTAGTGCCTTATCACCCGCTTGTGTGACATGATTTTTGAATGTTAGTTTTTTATCGAAAACAACTCCCAAATATTTGACTGAATCAAGTATTAGAATTTCAGTCCCTTGCATACAAAGTGTTATTTGAGGAATTCTTTTTGGTGACTTGTTAAAAGGGAAAATAATTGCTTGTGTTTTCCCATGATTTATCTTTATTTTCCATTTGTTGAAGTATTTTTCAGCATGGCTTAAAGCTTTTTTCATGTTCTTCACTATTGCATTTGAAAGTTTTCCACTCGTTATTAATGCGGTGTCATCTGCATAGAAGGCCACTGTTTGGTTTCTTAGGGCTTTAAAAAGTCGGAAGTATATATAGAGTACAGCGTTGGTGATAAGATTGATCCTTGCGGAACTCCTGCAGGAATGTGCCTTTGTGTAGATTTTTCGTTATCCAAATTGACTGCAAAGTATCTGTCTGATAAAAAACTTTTTATAATTTTTTGTAAATATATAGGGTAAACAAATTTATTGAGCTTAAAAATAATTCCATTGTGCCAATATCAATATCAAGAAAAGCTATTCCTGTGTTTTTAGGTTGATTTTTGTTGCTATTTATTAAATTTACAATTCTCTTCACCTGATGTATCGTTGAATGTTCTCTTCTAAAACCAAACTGCTCTTTACTCAAAATATTGTTTTGTTCTGTCGCGTAAGTATGATTTTTTCAAAAATTTTGTCTAAACCATTCAACGTACTTATGGGAATATAGCTTTTGGGTGATTTTTTATCTTTTCCTGGTTTAAGTATTGGTATTACCTTGGCAATTTTGAATTGCTTCGGGAAATAACAGTTTTTTAAGCACCAATTGAAAATTTTTGTAACAAAATTGAAAAATACATTTGACATCCGTTTTAAAACTATTGGTTTTATTCCACCTATACCAGGTGCTTTCGAATTTTTTTGCTTAAAAATGAAAAATTTTACTTCGTCCACGGTTGTCAACATATCAGTTACATTGGTAGGCACCGATTGTAAGTCTAACCATTGAATGTGTTTCGATACCATACGTTCAACTGTCGATTGTTGATTATAAGTTATTTGGTGTGAATTTTCAAATAATATTTGCCTTTCTTTCATTATTGAATACATCAGCGCCATCTATTGTCAAATTTTCTACAGTTGCTTTATTCCCTCTTATTGCTCTGTTCAGCTGCCAGAACTTTTTGTTGCCAGGTGGCAAATCTATATATATAAAATTCATTTTCTGTTTGTTTGTTTGTTTGTTTGTTTGTTTGACCGCTATACAAATTTTCATTTTCCAACGGATTTTCCTGAAATTTTGTACACACGATCTCTATACCCCAGGAAAGGTCGCCATATACTTCTTACCGGCCACGCCTACTTTTACGCCCACTTTTTATGTAAAATTCATTTTCTGTTTTATTCATATTTGTTCACTATACAAATTTTTATTTGTTACCAGATTTCTCTGAAATTCGGTACACACGATCTCCATACTCCAGGAAAGGTCACTATGTGATTCTTACCGGCCACGCCTACTTCTGCGCCCACTTTTTGTATACAATTCGTTTTCTGTTTTTTGGTATATTTGTTTGCTATACAAATTTTTATTTTTCAACGGAATTCTCTGAAATTTGGTACACACTATCTCTGTACTCCAGAAAAGCTCGCCATATGCTTCGTAGCGGCCACGCCTACTTTAACGCCCACTTTTTGTATACAATTCATTTCGTTTTTTGGTATATTTGTTCCCTATACAAATTTTTATTTTTCAACCGATTTCTCTGAAATTTGGTACACAGATCTCTCTGCTCCAGAGAAGGTCGACATATTTTTCGTACTGGTCACGCCTAATGTTACGCCCACTTTTTGTATACAATTCATATTCTGTTTTTTGGTACATTTGTTCGCTACACAATTTTTTTTAAACGGATTTCTCTGAAATTTGCTACGCACGATCTCTGTACTCCAGAGAGCTCGCCATATAATTCTTGCCGGCCATGCCTACTTCTACGCCCACTTTTTATACAAAATTAATTTTCTGTTTTTTGGTATATTTGTTCACTATAGAAATTTTTATTTTTCTAGGGATGTCTAAAATTTGGCCACACGATTTCTATACTACAGGGAAGGTCACCATATGCTTCTTACAGGCAACGCCTACTTTGCACCAACTTCTATGTATATAAAACTTATTTTTTTCCTTTTAATTGTTTCTTTATTTGATTGCTATACAAAATTTTATTTTTCAATGGCTTTCTCCGAAATTTAGTACATATTCCAAGGAAGGTAATGGCCCAATTTTCACATAAAATTCACATTTTGTTGTGTGGTATATTTCTTCCCTATACAAATTTGTACTTTTCAACGGATTTCTCTGATATTTGGTTTACACGGAAATAACTACACGGTGAACAAATTCCTCTTTTTTTTTAAATCGGAAGAAAGAATGAACTTACTCCCCAAATTCATTCTTAAATTTGTACATATTTTTATTTAATGAATTTTGTTAAATATTTATTTTAGTAAACATTTGCATACTGCTCTCAATATATGTCCTACAATAAATGCATTTAAAATGAGTATTCTTTTCAATAGCGTCATTTCGTTGCGCGGAAGCTACGCGCACGGGGAATACAGCTTAGCTGGAATATCGGAATGATCTGAAAAATATATTTTGACAATTAAAATAAGTTAGAAACAGCTGCGCGGCAGCACTGGTGTGGTTGCCAAATGTACGGAAGCGGCGCGCGGCGCGCGACCGCGGACTCGAACACGACGGATGCGGACGCGACGCGCTCTCGGAACACAGCTCAGCTAAAATATCGCAATGCTCTAAAAAATATGTTTTAGGAATTAAAATAAGTTAACGAGAACTAAGCGGCAGAACGGGTAGTAGCTGCGAGGAAACGGCGCGAGGCCCGCGGACGCGGACGCGACGGATGCGGACGCGACACGCTCGCGGAACACAGCTCAGCTAAAATATCGCAATGATCTGAAAAATATATTTTGGCGATTAAAATAAGTTGACAACAACTGCGCGGCAGCACGGGTGTGGCTACCAAACGTGCGGAAGCAGCGCGCGGTGCGCGACCGCGGACGCGACGGATGCGGACGCGACGCGCTCGCGGAACGCAGCTCAGCAAAAATATCACACTGATCTGAAAAATATATTTTGGCGATTAAAATAATTTGACAACAACTGCACGGCAGCATGGGTCTGGCTGTCAAACGCGCGGAATCGTGCGCGACTCGCTCGCGGAACACAGCTTAGTGAAATGTCGTATGATAAATTTTATCTACGTATGTGAAATAATTACCTGTTGATCAAAATAGGCCACACATATACTATAAGCAGTTGCTTAAAGAAACCTTGCGACACAATATTAAACGTCGCATTAGTCTTCCATTTCTGGAACTTGAATTTGACGTCTCTGCTCAATGATGATCACTTATTGAATGAAGTAATTCAATTTTTAAAAGTTGTGATTCCTTTAATTTGCGAACCATTCCGTTATATTTGATGTTTATAAATAAACTGAAAAAAAAAAACAAGTAAGAAAATTATAGTCGGTCTAGACCGACTATACGACACCCTATACCATGCGTTTAGAGACCCTATCTCTTAGGCCCAACTAACTGGACATAGAAAATAAGAAAAAAACAAATTTGATTGGGATTTTTATTAATTTTTTTGGCTGCAGATATGAAAAAGTTCATATCGGATGCTATATCTATATAGGGACTTGGTCCAAAAATGGACCGATCCTGATCATGTTTGGTAAAGTCTCTTGCATTTTGCAAAAATATATTCAAACAAAATTTGAGAAGAATCAGTGCAATATTTTTGTTTTTTAATAGATTTAAGTGAAGATCGGGAAGCAGCTCTATATGGTGTCAAAGGGATCATTTTTGGACTACTCATTAATGGATGTAATGAACGTATACAAACCCAATTTGAGTAAGATCTATATGACAATTTGGATCTTATGGCAATTTATGTCGATTTCATATGGGTAATTTGTATGGGGGCTAGGTCTGAACATGGACCGATTCTCACCAATTTCAATAGCGTTCATCCCATGGCCGATAAAAGCTTATGTACCAAATTTCATCAAAATACATTCATATTTGCGACCTGCAGTTTGATTACAAGCTTTACATGGACACGCAGACGGACGGACGGACGGACGGACGGACGGACGGACATTGTTAAATCAACTCAGAAAGTGATTCTGATTCGATCGGTATAATTAAAGATGGGTCTAGGTCAAATATTTTTGGTTGTTACAAACAGCAGCACAAAGTCATTATACCCAAACTACATATTGGTATAGGGTATAAAAACTTAAAGCGGTTTCGCAACTTATTTTTGAAGCATTTTTGCTGCAGCATCTTAAAAAACCTCTAAATTAAAATATCAAAAAATTTTTAATTGAAATAAAAAATGAATTAACTGCCCATACAAATTATTGGGGAGAAAGTTCATTTTATTGAGGAATTTGTTAATTGGGGACTAAGTACTCAGCGCCTGGTAAGCATAGTGAACCATTTTTCAAGTCAAAGGCCTTTGTATCCCGGGCAAGACCGGGTAAAAACAGCTAGTTTTTAATAAAATTATTCCAGTTGTCATTTCTGTCATTTGATACGTGAAAGTTGATTAAAATATTCAGCTGTTTAACAACAGATGATAAGTAATGGCTCTCCGAAATGTTGGTTGCTCTTTGTAATTTACGTACAAACCTTTTTCTTTGGCCAATTAAGTATAAAGTTAATTGAGAAATTTTTTTCTGCCAAATTTGTTTCTCCTTAACTGGAATTCTTTTGGAAGCCTCTTGGATTATGTGAGTAATTTTATTTATAATTTGTTCAATGTTTGACTCGGTTATAATTGCAGATAGTAAATTATTTCTTCAAATTTCTTGGTCTACCCATTGATTGATTTCATTCCAATTTGCCATCTGATACAGTGGAATAAGTATTTTTCTTTCAATAATGGAACCATAAATTTGACATGTAACTGGAACGTGATCAGAGTTTAACATACCTGAATGAGTTTCTATTGCCGAAATATTTAAGTTTGAGTTTGTAAGAAGAAGGTCAATAACTGATGCTTGTGTGGGTGTTGAACGCTGCCCAAATCGAGTAGAGGTGTTGGACGAGTGGATGTAATAATTGGAATTCATTTGATGGTTATATAGTTTTCTACCAGCAGTGTTGTTTCCTTGGCAGTTCCAACTAGTATGGTGAGCGTTTAAATCGCCGAAAACAAAAATTTCAGACGTTGTTGCGGTGATTTTGTTTAAATCTTCAATGAAGCTGTTAGTGTATCTTGGCAGTATGCAGCTGTAAATCTAATTGGCCGGTTATTAATATTTATTACAATGGAAACATTTTCAATAATTGTTGTTGACATTATTGATATATATTGGTGTGGAATTGTATTTTTAGTCGCTATTAATACACCTCCTCCATGGGTTAATCGATCTTGACGATAGATTTTATAATTAAGCAATTTGAATTTGTGTCTTTGTTTTAAAAAAGTTTCATTAATAAAAACTACATCGACTTTTTTTTCATTTAAAAAGTGTTCCAATTGATATATAGCTGTTGGATTAGTTATGCCTTGGGCATTCCAAAGCATAACATTGATTCTATACATTGTTGTTTCTTTATATGACATGTTTAAGCATATTTCCAAGTACTCGCAGCTTGTCATATTTGTTTTTACATTTTTCTAGAGCATCGACTGCATCAAAGAAAATTTCTAATAGCTTTTCTGTAGAGAGATCATCGTTATCATGATCTATTATATGAGCTGCTATAGCTTTTGCTGCGTAGGAAACTTTATTGAGAGCATTATGTGCTCTACTACTTGATGGAATTTCATCGGTGCGAGGAAAAATACGCACCTTATTAGTTGATGATATATCACGGTTATTTGGGATATTGTCATCCCAGATGAAAGGATCAGGTTCCGAATGTTGTGGCATTTTACGAATGTGTTGTTTTCTGGAAACTCTTTGTCGTATTTCTAGGTACTCACGGCGCGATGGACAGTTTATGTCATCTGCTCGATGATTAACATTTTTCAAGTTATTCTTAATACAATTAAAACATTTATATATCACAGGGCCGTCACTTGCAACTTTATTTAACTGGCAACACGAATAAACATGTGGACCTCCACAACCTAGACATACATTTTTTCTAAAACAATTTGATGAACCATGACCATATAACGCAAATTTTGAACACTATGTCGGTCCTCTTGCATGACGCCGGGGATTTCTCCAGTGGACCACTATACCATAAAAGTATTTTATCTTAAATACTTCTCTTTTAGAAATCTGACTTCTGTTAAATTCTAGCATATACAAAGCATCGTCAGATGTGGATCGTGTGGTTTTAATTTCATTTATGTTTGTTGGTTCTATATTGTATGTATTTTTGAACTCCTCAAGAATCGTTTTTAGTTCGAATTGTGGTAGACCAAAAAGCATAAGTTTGAATTTCTTGTCTTTAACTGGATGCGTAAAAAATTTAATTTCTTCGTGTTTAAGTTTTTTTAAAGCTTCATTGAAGTCAATCAAAGTGTTTGGCATCACTTTTGTACCTATCGACATTCTCTTATACTTGGAGTTCGAGCCCAATATCTTTATGATATCAGTGAACTTATGACCACTATCAACAATAATTGGAGGAATATTGTTTGCATCTCCACTTACTTCACCTTCTTCTTCGCTGGTGTCGTCATCCATGTCAGATAGCACTTGGAATCTGTTATTTTCTAGAGGTTTGGGAACTTTAAATCTAGGGTTGTTACCCCAGAATTTTTTGCGTTTTTGTGTGGGGACCATTCTCAATTATTGCAAATAATTGAAATTAAAAAATTAATTGTTTGTTTACAAAAATTTAACACGTGAGAAAAGTTGAATTTTTAATAACACGACCGTATGTTGAGAGTGTCAACAAACAACTGATGTTTTTATATGTATGTTTTATATGTAAAAATTTTATGCTGTATTAGTAGGTTTGGCGCCATTAATGCTTTTTTTATTTCCCTGCTGGAAAATACTCCGAAGTGACCTCTTTTGCATTATGATGGCAACCCTTTGTCTGCAATATAATGCCGTTTTCTTTTCTGACAAAAAATGTCGCATTTTATTTGTACTTTTTTCGAAAAGCGTATTTTCTTATATATTCTGAATGAAGAGCAGAAAAGAAAACGGCATAAGCAACATGGTGTAGTGTATACATCTAATACATTAGATTATAAAAATACAAAATTTCTTTAGATTATAACCAATTTCTTGAAACAATGTACACACCCAAACCGTAAATTTAAGGGTGTCATGTTTCAATATTTTTGTGTCATGAACAGCCAGATGCATATTATTCAATTATAAGTTGGTCCATATTCATACGGCACACCTTTAAAGTACTCAAACAAAAAAAAAATGCACTTTGCAATTTGTTAAACATGGTAAATGACAATTAAGTAATACATTCATTTGCGGAAGTCATGTGCGCCGATGACATCAAATATTCGGACATACAATTTTTCAAGAACATTTCTGTTGATTAAGCGAAACATATGATTTCGATAAGAATATTATAGTATAAAAGCTTTTAGTTTTCATAAACACATTATTAACCCTACTTAGATAACGTTATTTTTTTGCACTGAAAAGATAACGATACATCTTAGCGACGTATGCTGATTTAAAACCTTGTAAGGACATTATAGGAAAGAAAATTGATACGTTTTTTATTGAGATATTTACACACTATAAATATAGGATAAAAAATAGTTTCCATTAAAAGGAACATATACACACTGTACACAACACATACGTGTAGAAAGATCAATCATACACAATGTAAATCAATTACACGATGTATAATCATGCCGTATTATGTTTTTCCTACTAATGAGACTGCCCCCTACAGATGCAGTGCATTGTGTTGATGTCAGGAAAATAGGTTATGGGAGGGAGGATAGAGCGAGTAGTGTTTGTGGATATTTGACTTAAATTTTATTAGATTATAACTGTCAGGAAAGACCTCTGTGCGAAGTTTATTCCACAAACGGCTAGTTCGACTGATAAAAGAATTCTCTCTGTAATGCGTTGTGCGGTTAACTGGACAATATACTACAAACGGATGTGAACTACTAGCGAAGCGGGTAGAGCGAACGGAATCTCGGGCACTTGGAATAAGTTCACTAATCTCAGAAGAACATTTCCAGTGGTAATATCTATGCTACACAGCACACATTCCGACGGTGTTTCAATGAATCAATAGAATTGGATACCCTACTGTCATTGAGGAGCGTCAACGCCCTCCTTTTCAAACGGTCCAGTAGCTCCAAAATAGACTTTGAAGCCCCTGCCCATATATGGGAGTTGTATTCCATTTTCAGTCGGATATAAGTGGTATAGATTTTAAGGAGATCAGAAGGAGTGAAGTAATTTCCACACCGTTTTAGAAAACCAAGACACTTGAATGCTTCTTTCGACACTTGAAAAACATGCTCGTTCCAACGAACATCACATTGAATTCTCATGCGCAGAACATCAAGAGTATCCGATTCCTCAATACCTATACCACCCATATATACAGATGACATTGTTGATTCCATGGCCCTATGGGTCAACATACAACATTGAGTCTTCAGCGCATTAAAATCAACCCTATTCGCTTTACCCCGCTCGGAGATTGTTAAGAGGTCTTGATTGAGTGTGTCATTCATTAACCGCCTTTTGCCCCCAACCTCCAAGAGGCTTGGCCTACAATTAAAGGAAAATGAATGACAAATGCTGCTGTCATCTGCGAAAGAGTATATAGAGTTAAAAGTTTGGCCAAGAAGATAAGGAAAAGAGAAGGAGAAAGAACGGAACCTTGGGGTACCCCTGAATTAAGCTGAAACTCATTAGATGAGACCCCATCAATAACAACGCGTATTGTTCGGTCTCTGAGAAAACTCGATATAAATCGAGAGAAGTCATTACCGACCCCAAATGCAATAAGCTTTGATATCAATGTACCGTGCCATACACGATCGAATGCCTTGGAAATATCCAGAGCAACCACTTTACTTTTGCCAAAATTGCGAATGGATCGACTCCAGCGCTCAGAAAGTAGAGCTATCAGGTCTCCCGTGGAATGATTTCTACGGAAGCCATACTGTCGATCAGTGAGAAGTGAGTTGGCCTCTAAGTAGTTTACAAGATGGAAATTGATCATGCTCTCCATCACCTTTGAGGGCGCAGAGCAGATTGCAATTGGGTTATTAGCCGCACTCTTTTTAGGGATTGGTTGGACATTGGCAAGTTTCCTGCAAGAGGGAAAGACTCGCGCACGTTACGAAAGGCTGAAAAGGTTGGCCAATGGACTGGCTAGCGGCGAAGAGCACTGTTTCAGCACCAGTGCTGGTATACTATCCGGTCCCGAAGACTTATTAATGTTGAGATCCGAAAGAGACTTTTTAACTGCACGTGCTCGAAAGAATATTTTATGCATCTATAATATTAATAGGCTAGGCGATTTCTTGTGACCGATGTTTCGTTCCACCCTTTTTGGCCGATTTTGGCCAAACGTATATTATTTTAAACGTATTTCTTTTAAGCCGTTTTGCTGATTTACAGATTATCCGATTTTTTTCCTTTATTTTGATTAAATTGCATTTAAAGTTGCTACTAACACATACATAATTTTATACATATGTTATGTTTGTTTTATTAAATTTGTGAATGTGTTTGTTAATGAATTTGTTATCTTCATTCACAATAATAAGAAGCCATAAAAGAATTGGTTTGCGAATTGGCTAAGTTGAAAAATAAAGCTCCCTAGAAATTGCACTCGAATTTGGAGCGATGGAATCAGCTAGTAGTACAAGATACACTTTCAAGTTCGGGCAGAGGTTGATCGCTATCCGGTTTTTTGCAAAAAGTTCAGCTAAAAGGTGAGCCTCATCAACCGGTTCAGTGAATATTAAAAGAGTTGGGATAGCAGAATAGCATTATTCATTACCCTTTTAACAAATGACCAAAAGCTCTTACTAGCACGAGGAGCAGAGAGAACTTTAGCACTAAGACGCTGATCGTAAAGAAACTTTTGGCGCCTTAGTGTTTTGGCACATTCAGTTCTCGCCTGTTTGTGTTGCAGTTCAGTGACGGAATTTTTATTTTCACGCCAATATCTGAATGCTTCCTCTCTAGATCTGACTGCATCTCTGCAAGTCTGGTTAAACCAAAATTTTTGATTAGGTTTAGCCGAAATGTGCTTTGATGGAATGAATAATCGCATACCAAGCACTATTATTTTTTCCACCATTTTCACAGCAGCATCAACATTTTTATCCAGGAAACAAAGTTTCCAGTTGAAATGTTTGAAAAAATCGTTGAGCTCAGCCAACAAGCCTTTTCGTAAATAAAAACTAAGCGCTGAAGCACTTTGCTGTACAGAGTACAAAAAGGATGCGGAAATGGTGCAGTGATCCGAATTGGCAAGAGGTGTAAATATTTTCACTTCATACGTATCAGGGTATGAAGTGAGAAAAAGGTCGAGAGTTTTTTGTCGTTTTCCTTCAATGCACGGAATGTGCGTCGGTTGATTCACTAGTTGCGCTAGGTGGTTATGCGCCGCGAAAAGCTCGGGAGTTGTTTGACTCGAATGGTGAAGCCAAGTAGAATTGTGGATATTAAAATCGCCGGCAACAACGGTTTCACTATTCGGGCAACTATCTAGGATTCTAGATATGGATTCAGAAAGGGCGTCGAAGCCATTATAGGTATGCTTTCTTTCTGTATTTGGGCTTCTATATAGAAACCCGAAGTGCAAAATGTGTGACTTGATTTTGAACTTAAGCCAAAGTAAGTTAAATTCTGCATCATTACAGTTCAGATGTTGCTGGTATAGGTATACAACATTGTTGCGAATTTACATAACAAGGCCCCTATGAAGAATAAAAAGGGATAGAAGGTGATAACCAGGTATGCGAAAATCCTGTGGATCCCCACTCACCTGGGTCTCACATAAGGTGAAAACATCCGGCCGATGAAAGCAAATGTGAGCATATACAGAGAAAAAATTCGATCTGAGTCCACCACGTATGTTACAAAAGTCGATACGAAAAATACCTGACATCAAATAAACTAAAAATTAAGTCAATTTTCCTTACGATAGTACAAGAGCAAGTATCTGCATTATTGCTGAAACGATTAATTCTGATCAGTGTTATGCCTTCATCACTAATTAACCCAACAACAAAACAGCTACCAGCTGCTTGTACTACGGGAAAAGGGAAAAACAATGACACTGATCATCGTAGCTTAAGCTAGGTGTAATTTAAGGAAATGTACACTTTTTTTAAATAAAACATTTCGCAGAAAAAAAAAAAGAATATTTAAAAAAAATAATGCATGTTGTTGAAGTGCTCATGTGAGGAGAGTAATAATATGTTGATTTTTTCCTGCATGAGTTGGTTTGTTATTGTTGGTTGTTTTTTTTTTTTTTTTTTTTTTTGGGTATATTGTGTGGTTGTTTTTGTTTGGTTTGGGTTGAATGTTGAATTTTTTATTTTTTTGTACTGTGTTAGTTAGTTATTGTTAAATGATTTCTAATCTTGTTTTATGGTTTATTTGTTTGGTTTGTGTATTATTTATATGTTGGAATGTTTCTTTTATTTAGATGGTATGTTTTTATTTTTATTGTTGGGTATTTTGTGTGGTAAAGAAAATGACCCCGACAAGCCATAAAGTATTGGCGCATGGCCAAGATATAATTTAATGTCAGTGTTAGCTAATAGGAGAGCTTTTCGAAGAATCTCAGGAGTCCCTCAACAAATTTTATAAAAAATTATAGATGCTCGAACACGTTCAAATCATCCAGGATCAACCAAAATGGCAGCATCTTCCGACCCACTTATTACGGTTTCGTCAGCAAATTTCTGGAGTGTTTTCCAGCGTATCCCCCCTGGTATTATGTCGCTTAAAGGTATGATGTCATTAGATAGATGTCTGACCGTTGTTACCGCAAATGCAGGACAGTAGCAAAAGTAGTGTTCTAGGGTTTTATCATCCTATCCGCAAGCTCTGTCTGTGGCCAATTCCGCCCGTTCTATACGGTATAGGTGAGCCCTCAGTTCAGAGTGCCCAGTGAGGATGCCAATAACCCTACTAAGTTCCCTCCTGCTCAGACTAAGGATTTCTTTAGTCTTCGAAGTGTTGACTGTACCTCATAATACCTTCGTAACCCTACCCACGTCAGTTCCCTTCCAAATTGATGTAGGTGAACTGGTCGCCTAGTCCGTAGGTTTCAATTTGAGAGACTTGAAAGGTTATGCGGTTTTCCGAATTGACTCCCTCCAGGAAAGAACCCTTCCTGGCGAGTTCGTCAGCAATCTCGTTTCCCATTATTCCACTGTGTCCTGGGATCCAAACGATTTCAAGTCTGCCCCTTATGCTGAAGTTTGCAATATCCTCCCTACACTCGAGGATAATCCTTGATCTAGTTTTGTTGGGGATATCGCCCTGATAGCCGTAAATATTTTCACGTCTCCGAGACTTGGGGTACCACGTGCGTCAATAGATCTTATGCATTCCGTTATCACGACCAATTCGGCCTCAAAGACAGAGTTGTGGTCCGGAAGGCGGAGGTATTTACCAGTATAACGGTCCTCATCATAGTCTTACCATGCAAACTAGATCCGTTTGTATAGTAGTGTGACCCTGGAAGGTTTTGTAGAATAGTCCCCTTATTTGATCCAAAATTGTTTGGTAGTTGTTCATTTGATCGGTAATGTATTCCCCTGTTACCCATAATCGTAGCATGGTCAGAGCTGCCTCATATTTAATTCCATTTTCGATATGGTGTATAGATAAAATTGTCTCTAAAGCCCTCGTAGATGTTGTCCGTATTACACCGCTGACTCCTCTGCAGCAGAGGTGCTGTATCTTTTGTTTAAGTAAACATAAACATTAATTATCTCAAAAGTAATATTTTTGCAACGAAAAAAAACTCAAATGACGCCACTGTGCTCCTTATGGGGGTTAAGTCTGAACATTTACCGAACTTCACCAACTTCAATAGCAACAATCGTCTGGCCGATAAAAGCTTATATATCAAATTTTATCAAATTATATTTGTATTTCCTACCTGAAGTTTGCAAAAATTATTTTGAAATACGCTATAAAATTAAAGAAGTTGAATTTTAGTACTTTTATATAATTGCTAATAATTTTGAAATGTATCCATGGGTTCTCTTTCCTAATATCTTGATTTATTTAATGAAATACTTGGCATCTATCGAAATCCATTTTTCCTGCTCTTTCCTCAAAAACCAAATTTTATTATATATCTTACATCTGTGCAGCAATATTTGCATGATTTGGGGAAAATTTAACATATCTTCATGTTACCACATTGGTTATTTCCAACTAAAAATATAGTCTAAGTAGAAAAATGCTTCTGAAAATAATATATCAAAAAAAGTACAAAAAAATGTCCATAAATTTGTTTTATTGTGATTTTCGTGTTTAGCAGTCCATAATATATTTTAAAAAATAGTCCAACTTAATGTGCAGACATTTTCTTATTTTTTATTGCCCAGTGTTATTAATTGCACCCATAAATCAGCAACCCAAATATAAACCATCTAACGAACGTGCAAAAAATATGGAAAAATGTTTACAAATAAATAAAAAAAATATGCAGAAGAAGCTTTTGTAATTAAATAAAAATAAAAAATAAAATAAAACCGTCCACCCATATTTTAAACACAATGTCATAACCAAGGTTGTCAGCACTAAGGGAAAAAGAAAGCTAGATTTTACATTATAATGGCTAGATTATTTACAATGACGTTTAAAATTAAGAAGATAATTAACCAAAATTTTAGGTAATTTCGTGCTTTAGTTAATTGAAAGAAATTATTAACTGCTTTTAGCATAAATGTAAATACATACAATCACATTTAACCATCTTCTTATCCTCTTACTCTCATTGATTATACATACATGCATATTAGGGATATAACAAACTTTTGACATTTTTTGCAAATATCAAAATTTGCCTGGCAAGGCTGAATAGTCCATGGAATAATAATTTTGAATTTTTATTGTTACTAGCAGATTCCAGCGCTCGAAATTCGAGTGCAATTTCTAGGCAACTTTATTTTTCAACTAAGCCAATTCACAAACCAACACTCTTTTGGCTTATTATTTTTGTGAATGAAGACAACATACTCCATAACAAATACATTAACAAATTTAATAAACACACATATAGCATACGTATAATTTTTTACTCCAAAAAAATTCAAAAATTCAAAAATCTGTAAATCTGGTGAACAGCTAAAAATAAATACCTTCCAAATAATGTACGTTTGGTCAAAATCGGGATAAAACGGTAGAACAAAACATCGGTATTAATATTATAGAACGTCTAAATGATAGCAATTTTAATGAAATATTTGATGTATCCAATGAAAGAGCATCTCATTCTGAACAAGAACATGTGTAAAATATAGATTCTGATGATTCTGATTTATGATCAATACCTGAAGATGATACTGATGAAAATCTAACTGGCGATAACTACAAGCCGCCAGGAAAACAAAATCAACTCAAATTGTCGTTGAATCCAGCTGTAACTTAGTTAACGTGAGCTCCAAGAAAGCAGCTACATCTTTATGATCAAATACAGTTTGCTAGATCCAGAAGGGGTAAAAAACTTATTATTTCTATGCGTCGATGCCTTGTGTCAGTATGGCAATTTTTCATAAACGCCGCACGTCTTTGGATTGCAACGTAATACATTTTAAGAAATTCTTGTCTAGTTACTTTGTTTAAATATATTTAGTTTTCTTTTCTTTAAATTCATGGATTTTAATAATTTCCTGTATTTATTTTACATTATTTTAAATAAGTTATAACATTTATATTGTATTTTAATTTTGTGGCAAATTTTTGAACGATGAAAATCCATTACTTTAATTATAAGACTTGTCTTGTTGTACAGGAAATTAATAAATGAATTAATGAAATTAAATAAATCAGGACCTCTGAGGACGGATTCTATGAGACGCTGAAAAGTTTGGCCCGCATTGCTGAGGCCGAACGTCATATAGCGAAACTCATACAACCCAAATGGCGTTAACTATTGCGGTTTTAGGTATATCTTATGGTTTTATTGATACTTGGTGATATGCTCTCTCCAAGTCGATCGTAGAAAATATTTTTTTCCTGCTAAAACGTGGTGAAATGTCTGGATATTGGGTATCGGTAACTATCTCTTATGGTGATGGCGTTTAATAATGCACGATAATCACAACAAGGTCGTCATGTCCCGTTCTTTTTTGGTGCCATGTGTAGTGGTGATGCCCGTTGACTTTTTGAAAGTTGGCAGATGCCCTTTTAAAGTAAATAGTCGAACTAACTTTTGGCACTTTAATTTTTCTGGCGTTAAAGCGCGTGACTTGCCACACACAGGCGCCCTTGGGTGATTATGTGATGGAAAGTGGTGGATTCGATTTTTTTGTTTTCGGGCATTGTGAGAATGCTTTTGTAATTTTCCAACGGGGCCTGATATTTGTCGTTATTGCTGATTATTTTTATTATTGGTTCAGCTGACGAGTTGCGTCGTGTTGTCAGTTAATCTGCCGTATACATTTATGGGCTACCCGTTGTCCGCGAAAAGTGTTCTCGTAACTGGCAATCGGTCAATTTCGTGAACGGTGGCAGGGACGGTGTCGATTAAAAACTGGTGTCGATTATGGTGGTAGTAGCACATGTCGTAAAGTTGTGTCGTAAGCGGTGATTCGGCCTATAATTTCTGGATGGAGGTCGTGACTAGGGGGTTTTAATCCGGCTTCTATGCATATTCAAACAAGTAAGAAAATTATAGTCGGTCTAGACCGACTATACGATACCCTATACCATGCGTTTAGAGACCCTATCTCTTAGGCCCAACTAATTGGATATAGAAAATAAGCATAAACCAAATTTGAGTAGCATTTTTATTAATTTTTTTGGCTGCAGATATGAAAAAGTTCATATCGGATGCTATGTCTATATGGGGACTAGGTCCAAAAATGGACCGATCCTGACCATGGTTGGTAAAGTCTCTTGTATTTTGCGAAAATATATACAAACAAAATTTGAGATGAATCAGTGCAATATTTTTGTTTTTTGATAGATTTAAGTGAAGATCGGGAAGCAGCTCTATATGGGGCCGATGACTAAGAGTTGTCCCATAGGGATCGTTTTTGGACTACTCATTAATGGATGTAATAAACACATATATACTAAATTTGACTAAGATATATTCTATTCTATTCAATTCTATTGATTCATTGGAACACCGTCGGAATGTGGGTTGTGTAGCACTGTTCTATAGATATTACCATGGGAAATGTTCTTCTGAGATTAGCGAACTTATTCCAAGTGCCCGAGTTTCGGTTCGCTCTACCCGCTTCTCTAGTAGATCACATCAGTTTGTAGTCTATTGTCCAGTTGACCGCACAAAGCATTACAGAGAGAATTCGTGTATCAGTCGAACTAGCCGTATGTGGAATAAACTCCCCGCAGAGGTCTTTCCTGACACTTATAATCTAATAAAACTTAAGTCAAATATCTACAAACATTCGTAGGGGCATCCCCTGAGTGCTGGTTAACAAAAAAAAAAAAAAAAAAAAAAAAAAGATCTATATGACAATTTGGATCTTATGGCAATTTCTTTCGATTTCATAGGGGTCATTTGTATGGGGGCTAGGTCTGAACATGGACCGATTCATCAAAATATATTCATATTTGCGACCTGCAGTTTGATTACAAGGTTTTCATGGACACACAGACGGACGGACGGACATCGTTAAATCGAATCAGATAGTGATTCTGATTCGATCGGTATAATAAAAGATGGGTCTAGGTCAAATATTTTTGGTAGTTACAAACAGCAGCACAAAGTCATTATACCCAAACCACATAGTGGTATAGGGTATAAAAATTGTTAAATTCATAAAATAAAAATTATTGTGTTAAATGGTTTATTTCATTTTTAATAATCTAAAGTCACTGTGCGTGACTTTGCGCGACTATTTTGAAATTAAACTTTGGTCACAACAAGTCTATGGACAATGTTTCAGATCGATCGAATGAAGAGAAGGAGGTTTTAGTCTCTCCGTGACTGTCCGTGACTATGCATGACTGTGCGTGACTATGTCAAAGTTAATCCTTTTTCACAGCAAGTCTATCGACCAAGTTTTAGATCGATCGGATAAGGGAAAATGGGTTTTAAATCACTCCGCGACTGTGCGTGATAATGCGTGACTATGTCGAAGTTAATCTTTCTTTACAGCAAGTATATCGACCAAGTTTCTGATTGATTGGATGAGGGGAAAACCGTTTTAAATCTCTCCGTGACACTGCGTGACTATGCGTGACTACCCAAAAATTAATCTGTAGTCACAAAAAGACTATGGGCCAAGTTTCAAATCAATTGGATAAGGGGGAATGGTGCTGACCCACGACAGACAGACAGAGAGTACGAGTTAAAAGAAAGAGTTCAGAAATAAGTATTTTAGAAAAACAATCGCGTTAAAAGTTTCGAAATTCAGACGAGTTCTAATTTTTGTCCTAGTCAGTTCTGCAATTGAAAATACGCGTTCTGATGCAGTAGATGTTGATTTAATAGTTAAAAGTGCATAATACAGTATATTTAAATTATCTGTTCTAGTTTTTGTGTTTATTAATATCATGAAATCATTTTTTTAACAATATAGAAAGAAGTTGAGTTGCTCTGTTCTTCAATATGGGTAATAGAAGAAATCGCCACTTCCAATTGTTGCTGCAGGGTTTTTTTTTTACATAATGCTGCGTGTTTTGACTTTCATTTTCATTTTCAATTTCTTAAAGGGATTCCTCAATATCGTCCTGTTGAGTATTGTCATAAGCAGATACATGAATTCTTTTGAAAATTTCAATGGCCAATGCAATGGCGGCATCTTTTGAGATGTAATCAAAATATTTGGTGCTATGTGGAATATTGCCTGTTTTTAAAAATATTATTAGTGTCATAAGGCTTTTATCGCGACGTTCATCCTTTCGTTTTTTTTTTTAATCCGTTTTGATAATTTTTTTTACTTAAATTCGTTCCAAACTTGTCTAATCTTTCAAATAAAAATTTATAGACACCATCAGCGGTCAAAAGTGTAGCTGAATTTTTGTTTAATTCCTTTACTGCAGTTTCTAATGGTGAAAGCACATCTAACAATTCTTTTAAAATTCATTTAACGTCTTATTTGCGGGATCATTTTTTTTGAAGGAATCATTTAATCATGGTAATCAATGAATTTCATCGAATTTTGACATCTAAAATCAAATGCAAACTCTTACCCTCTTGTTCATTAACGTATTCTTGTAAAATATTATTTTTGACTGACTATAATTCTTATAATTTTTCTGAGTTCTTTTTTACCTTCTAGAAAATTTTCGGTGAAAGCTAGAATTTTGACATTTTCTTCTAGTTTGAAAATTATATTAGAATCGTCAAAATTATTTATATTTATGTAATTGTTAATATTGTCGACAGATTCATCTTCTATTTCTTCATCATCATAGATTGCTATATCATCATCTTCTTCGCAAAATATTGTTTTATGTTTTTTATAGAGTACATCGGTTATAGCAAAGTTGAGATGTGATGTCCGAGATTCTTCCATATTTGACCATAACTGCGGCTGCATCGTGTGTTAATGATATTATATCTCTCTTCATATCAATTTCAAATTATTTCAATTTATCTGTAACGTATAGTTTTGTTTGTTCAGCATTACATGTACCTTTTATCTTATATGGACTAAACCTAATATATAAACTTCAAATTTTTGCAAACATATTATCAACAGGGGCGTGAAGTGAAACATTTAGGTGTCGCTCAATCGTCTACTGTTATGGAGAATTTTGCGTTCTTTTTTTAACCCATTGATAATACTTGTTTCTTTTTTAAACTCTTTCTTTTAAGTCATACTCTCTGCCTGTCTATCTGTCTGTCTGTCTGTCGTGGGTCAACCCCATTCCCCCTCATCCGATCGATCTGAAAATTGGTCCATACACTTGCTGTGAAAAAGAGATTAACTTTGACATAGTCACGGAGTGATTTAAAACCAATTTCCCCTTATCCGATCGATCTGAAACTTGGTCGATAGACTAGCTGTGGAAAAAAATTAACTTTGTCATAGTCACGCACAGTCACGCTTAGTCACGCACAGTCACGGAGTGACTTAAACCCCATTTCCCCTCATCCGATCGATCTAAAACTATGTCCATAGACTTGTTTTGCCAAAAGATTAATTTTAAAATAGTCACGCAAAGTCACGCACAATCACGGAGAGATTCAAAACTCATATGCATAAAGAAAGAAAGAGTTTTAATAAAAAATTTGT
The DNA here is from genome assembly GCA_963682025.1 of Cordilura impudica. Classification (NCBI taxonomy): domain Eukaryota; kingdom Metazoa; phylum Arthropoda; class Insecta; order Diptera; family Scathophagidae; genus Cordilura; species Cordilura impudica. Next base: position 89,267,210 of record OY821518.1, on the reverse strand, counting down.
TTTTATGGGTTAGATTATTTATTTCATAAATGAACTTTTCAACTTTAAAGCTTACTAGGTTGTTCAATGTTTTGGTAGAAAATAAATTAGAAGGTCCATAACAAAACGCAATAATTCTTTTTTAACCTACATAAATAAATTTCATATATTTTTCTTATTTGAAACTCATGTTTTGCCAGACAAACAATTATTTTTCTCAAATTTTCTAAAAAATTACAATTTACACTGGATTGAAGCTAAGAAAATTCACAATGCTGGTCGTGCCAGTGATGGGTGTTTGTATGGATATAGAAAAGAATTAAGAAAACTATTTAATCTACAATTCTTGAATCTCTGTAATGGTAATGTTGTATTAACTGCTAGACTAAATAAGGATCTTTTACTTTATTCCGCGATACCTTAACTGCACTAACTGGAATGATGATTTTGAGTCGTTTGAAAATTTTTTAAATGATCTTTGCCCTAACAATTTTTGCATTGTTGGTGACCTAAATGCTCGCATCGGAGAAGGACAACATATATTAGATACTAACCTACTCACTAATCTACCACACGTTAACAAAATGAGATGCTCTAAGGATAAAGTAACAAATATGCAAGGAAAAAGATTAATGGATTTAATAGAAAACATTGGCGGCATGGTGGTGAATGGCAGAATAATTGGTGATGCGGAAGGGGATTTAAGCTTTTATGGAGGTAGAGGTAATTCTTTAATTGATTACTGTATTTGCTCTCATAGTTTCTTGATGTTTATGATGGATTTTAAAATTGGTTGTAAGCCATATTCTGACCATATGCCTATTCACTTTAAACTGAACTTGCCTGATAGCAACAATAATACATTGAGACCTGCTTTAACCCCGCCAAAAATACATTGGAACAAAAATAATACTGAAAGATATATTGAAAAACTTAGTCAGCTATGATGTAGTCCCTCTTACGATCAAAATAATTCAGCTGATACTTTGGTTCACCTAATTAAGAACAAAATTCTTGATGCTACCATCAAAACTAAGTCAAGATTTAGCTTTGAACCCAAGCAAAAGTGGTTCAATTGGAATTGTGCCCGTGCTCGTAGAAAAATGCTTATGAATCTTAAGAAGTACAGAAAAGAACGTTCATGTGCCAATAAATTAAAGTTTATGTCATCAAAAAGACAATACTTGAATGTGTGCCATAACAGTAAAATCAAACATTACAATTATAATCTAATTAAATTGATAAAAATAAATAAATAATTGCAGCAAAGAGTGGTGGAAATTGTCTAATGATTTGAAATCTCATTCATATGCCAAACGTGGAAATTTAAGTGCTGATGATTTTCTTCAACACTTTAGCAGTATTTTACAAAATTCAAATCCCATAAGTACGTTTCATTGGTGCATGCCCTACAATATAGATGCATTTCCTGATTCTCCGTTTGAATTATGTGAACTTATCTCTGTTCTACGTAATTTAAAGGATAATAAATCGCCTGGGCAGGATGGTATCAGCTACGAATTTTTTAAATATGCTCCAGTAAATTTTATCAATGAGGTACTTTATGCTTTATATGTCATTTTTCTTAAAGAAAATATACCAGCTAGTTTTAAAACTGCAATTCTTATTCCACTACTGAAAAGAGGAGATCCAAACATTCCTTCTAATTATCGCGGATTATCTCTAATAGATACTCTATGCAAAATTTTTAATAGCATCCTTTTGAACCGTATAACGTTTTGGATTGACGAACATAATATATTAAATGAATACCAAGCTGGGTTTAGAAAACAATATTCAACCGTCGATAATGTGTCCAATTTAACGAAAATTGTTCATTTAAATAAAGTTAATGGTAAAAACACATATGCTTTCTTTGTCGATTTTACTTCTGCGTTTGATTCGATTCCCAGGAATTCATTATTTTATAAACTGGCAAATATGGGATTGTCTTCAAAAATAATACGATTACTGCAACAATCGTATGATAACACCACCAGTCAAATACTTTTCGGAAACACACTCTCCAGTTCCTTTAAGGTGAATCTTGGTGTCAAACAGGGTTGCATATTAAGCCCAATATTGTTTTCATTGTACATGAGCGACTTAGTCGACGCTCTTACTGGCGCAATAACTGTTGAAAATATTACAGTAAAGTTCTTCTTTAAGCAGACGACATTGTCATACTTTCTGATTCACCCTGTGGTCTCCAAACGATGATTAACTCCCTTTATGTATATAGTAACTTATGGCATTGAAGAGTCAACCTTACTAAATCCAAAATATTAGTTTTTCGTAGTGGCACTAGAATACCTAAGAACTTAAAGTGGATGTATGGAGAAGATGAAATTGAAATCGTTAACTCATATACATATCTTGGTATGGAGTTGTGTTACAATTTATCCTTCAGTGTAAACATTTGGAAAATAAACTAACAACTGCAAAAATCGCAATATCCTCTACATGGTCTAAGTACATAAACCATCCAAAAATATCTAATAAAAATAAGATTAAAATTTTCAGCGCTGCATCTCGGTCAATCATGTTGTACGGAGCCCAAATATGGGGTAACAGGAAATACGATATAGTCAAAAAAAATATTCAGATTTTTCATTAAAAAGATGTTAATGTTGCCTAGTAACACTCCAAACTATATGCTATATTTAGAAAAGGGTTTAAATTCATTATACCTGGATACGTTAAAATTGCATTTTGATTACATCAACAAAATTCTTAACATGCCTTACAACAGATTGCCCCGCAAACTTGCGGAAAGTATAATTGCTAAACAAACTTTTTGGGCTAAGGATTGGACGAACTTGTGTTCTGAAATCAATTTTGTACCAGTAAATAATTCTGTACCCCTAAGCAAACATTGGAAGTCAATATTGTCCCTGGTTAAAAGTTATGAAAAACAAAATTTTATTGCCGACGCCAGAAACTCTCAATTTCATGACTTATACCCGCAATTAAATTATTATTTGATGCAAATCACTACTTCGGAACTCTCGTCTCGTGCGATAAGTCTATTGATAAGAGCGAGATGTGGACTCTTGCATATAAATGTTGAAGCTTTCAGAAGTACATCTGGCGGAATCTGTAACAATCTGTAATTTAGATGCAACGGGAAATACTCTTCAATTTATTGGTACATGTCTATTTATAATGGATTAGAACTGCATTTTTCAACTAACATCAACTAGCACTTCCTGATGTTCTAAATATTCTAAATGGGAATGGCTTCATTCTTGGTTCTCTTGTCAATTATTTGGAATCCTGCTTAAATTACAGAAAATTGATATTAAATGAATTTGCTTAATTCCTTTTTAAAATTTGAATTTTATATATATAAATAAATATTTATACCTTTTATACTTTTGTTAAATAACTTATGTAAACCACTTTATTTTATTACTTTATTTTTATTTATTTTTTTTTTTTTAATTTTTTTTGACTGCATCCAACTTTACACATTGAAATCTATATAACCATTATTATAAAACATAACAAAGGTCAATAATTTTACTGTAATTCAATACCAAGAATAATATTTAGTTCAGAACAAATTAAAGGATAATATATCCTACCGACTATAATTATTGCGTTTTGTTATGAATCGCCTTAAATATACCCAGCAAAAAAAAAGTGAAGTACTTCGAAATGAACAGGTTATTGCATTACATACAAAGTAACACCATTCAAAAATGTTATTGATTTTAGTTGTTGTGTTGTTTTTTTTTTTTTTTTTTTTTTTTTCTGTATGGAGATTTGACACACACGCTATAAAAAGTGGTGAAAAGTGGCCTAAATTTATAGCGTGGGAAAAAAAGGGTGCATCCTTCCAATGACAACATAATGTTAAATTCAGTGGTGATAATGCCAAATTAGAACTACTACTGGCTCAGAGTTGTGGTTTCTTCACTGAATTTTTGGTAATGTCTTTTTTGCTGGGTACTTACATACATATATTATTTCAAAAATGTTAAAAAAATTGTTAAAATCACAGCATTTTGTTTATAAATTCATGCAAAAAAATATCCGTATTATCAGATAGTTATGAAAAAATTATCCGGATTTTTGAATAGTCAAAATTGGAGGGATAAGCCGGATAGTCGGATATCCGGATTAGAAACCCTAGGTTTACGGTCAGATGTAACATTGTTGCATTATAGCGTATGTTTATTTTTGTCCTGAAGTGCTCGGTAACCGCTACAATTCTAAAAAAAATCGTACACTATTTCTTCTAAAAATATTCATTCAGTAGCGGTGATTATAAAAAGAAATTAAATGACTTTTTCTGACTAGCACAAAAGGAATATGGTATAAAGGAATCAGTTTTTTTTTTTTAAATCCCTAAATTTAATGAAAAAAAATTTTTTGAATTATGTGTTATTTTACCACGAATCTTAATATATATTCAGGGTGGCCCATTAAAAAATCCAACCTTTTTATGAAATGCCCTACTCCTTGTCTATTACACTTTTAAGCTGAGCGGAAGTAATTTCGAAAAAGTTGATACAACCTGCATTAGATCAGTATTTTTTTTGCAGTCTTTGCACATTTTCAATGTCCACGTTTTTTTTTTTAGATATTTTTTTGTTCCTTTATTGTGACATTTCACTATGGGCAATGATTCCAGCCTTAAATTTATTCCGATCTTTAAGGCTTTAACTTATATTTTCCGCCCATCATATGGCTGGTAGAACTTTTTATTGTGTTTATTTCGCATTCGATCTTCTTCCCAACTCGATAGGATTTTCCAATATAATCCATGATTTCAGCTTTAATTTAACTAGGTTTTCTTCTTTTTTTTTATACCCTCCACAACACTATGCAGAGGGTATATATCAGTTTACATTTCCTTTTGTGACCCCATAAAGTATTTACCTCGTATATTCTTGACACTTATAACAACTCGAATCGATATAGCGATGTTCGCCTGTATATGCGTCTATTTATCACTCTGTCCGCTCGTCCGAAATCACGCTCATTCAAAAAATATATCATTTTCGTTGGTAAATTTCGGAAAATATTGTTTGTCATTATTTCGAGAAGGTTGGTATTTAAATGTGCCAAGATATGACCTAAAATATGGATATACCCTTAAAAAAATTAAAAAAAGTTAGTGCTTAGATTCGGCATAGCCAAATTTAATACTCTTACTTGTTTATATTCGTTTCCAACACCTTCACTATCTCTTAAATGACAGATTATTTAAAACCCTGATCATTAAAATATCGAACTATTTTATTTATAGTTTTAGGCGGACTTCTTTCACAAAACCCAAACATTATTTTACGACGCTTTAGTTAATTGAGTAACATTTTTAATACTAATTGTGCAGAAATTTTGGACTTTTGCAACTAAATAGTACAGTTGTGTTTTTAGAAAATAAAATTTTATTGTTAACAACGCGCTTTTTTTATATATGAAGCGTTTTTACACTTTTCAATAGTTTAGTGAGCCTACGTTAGCTACACCTCGTATTGCAACAAAGTTGTACAACAACTAGTTTTGCTTAGCACAGACATAAGACAACACTATGTATTGTACTAATACTTATGTACACAATATAACAACACGATACAAAGATAAGATCTTAAGGCTTAACAGTAAAGACGGACCAAACTACCAAGAATGTAAGACATTTTTTACAATTTCTTTTTATGGTGTATTTCATCTTGGCAAAGGAATGAATGGAAATAATAAATGCTAATTAAGCTTCTTATAAAATATGCAAATTTTAAAATTTTATTTACATGCAAAATGAAAAAAATTTCTTCGCACATACACAAACACACAGAAATACAACAAAGAAAACAAGCAGACAAGAAAGCATAATTTTCCGGAGTCGTAGTAATAAAATGTTTCCGAGAAATTATGTATTTGTGTTCTAGCTGTGATGACTTAAGGGATCAAATCTTTTATTTATATTTACATTGAGATGTATTTTGATGAATGCATGTGTGTGCGTGTGCATGTGTGTGTGCGTGTGCATGTAGTTATTTATCTTGTTAGTCAAATTTGAATGTTTCTTAAAGTTCTTTAATTTAACAAAAGTAGGAATTTTTATTTAATTAAAAAAAATATAAGAAATTGCAATACTATATATTATCTATAATATATTGTATATATTGTCTATAATTGAAATGTATTGTACTTAGCATATTGTTCCAAAGTTAATAAATATTTAAAATAAATTAATAAATCTTTTGAAATACCTCTCTTCCATTTTATTACATTTCAGTTGCAAAAGAAAATTTAATATCAAAGCATTTTTTAGAATTCTTTTTATTGAAATAACTAATAAAGATATTTGTCAGCATTCAATTATGCAAAAGATTCACAAGGAATATCTGGTAATTTTCTTAATATAATACAGAATTCTTGAAATGTTTCAAGAAAATGAAAATGTGCAAATCTTTTATGTAGTATTTGTTTCATTTTTCTTGATGGCGTAATAGGATGTTGCCAAAAGGTGTGGTTTAAATGGTCAGGGATACGCATGGTCACTTAGCTAAAAAGCTTATTAAGTGTACAAAAAACTCAAGGTCATTCAAAAAAAAAAAAAATACATACTTTAGCCCTGTGCCATTTTCTTGCTTGCAAAGGAGGTTCTTCTAACATTTAATGAAAATTTCAATATAAAGCAAGGTTGGTATAGTCACACAGACAGAAGGATAAAAGGAAGGACAGACGGACATCGCTAACTCGAGCTGCTCGACTAGTTAACGAGCTACTCGAGCTCACCGAGTAAAAAAAAAAATTTTTTTTTTCATATTTGTTTTTATACCCTATACCACTATGTGGTTTGGGTATAATGACTTTGTGCTGCTGTTTGTAACAACCAAAAATATTTGACCTAGACCCATCTTTAATTATACCGATCGAATCAGAATCACTTTCTGAATTGATTTAACAATGTCCGTCCGTCCGTCCGTCTGTGTGTCCATGTAAAGTTTGTAATCAAACTGCAGGTCGCAAATATGAATATATTTTGATGAAATTTGGTATATAAGCTTTTATCGGCCATGGGATGAACGCTATTGAAATTGGTGAGAATCGGTCCATGTTCAGACCTAGCCCCCATACAAATTACCCATATGAAATCGACATAAATTGCCATAATATCCAAATTGTCATATAGAACTTACTCAAATTGGGTTTGTATGCGTTCATTACATCCACTAATGAGTAGTCCAAAAATGATCCCTTTGGCCCCATATAGAGCTGCTTCCCGATCTTCACTTAAATCTATTAAAAAACAAAAATATTGCACTGATTCTTCTCAAATTTTGTTTGTACATATTTTTGCAAAATACAAGAGACTTTACCAAACATGATCATGATCGGTCCATTTTTGGACATAGTCCCTTTATAGATATAGCATCCGATATGAACTTTTTCATATCTGCAGCCAAAAAAATTAATAAAAATCCCACTCAAATTTGGTTTTTGCTTATTTTCAATGTCCAGTTAGTTGGGCCTAAGAGATAGGGTTTCTAAACGCATGGCATAGGGTATCGTATAGCATATATCGTATATACTTGTTTTCATTACTGATCTTTTTCGAGTAGTAGTTCGCCCACCGCATACCTTTCATCCTAGTGCTCCAATATGTTAGGAAAATAATCTGTTAATATGAAGGGCTACGATATGTATTAACTTTTACCATGTAATTTTGGAAAATATCTTTAAAATGATGTCAAACTTCCATGGAGCGAATGTTTTCATACATTTGCATGGAAATTGGTCGAGCTTTTTCGAGTAGTAGTTCGTCCACCCCACAATTATTTTCGGAAACGTTTGAAATTTAAAAGAAATACTCTCCTTACATTTTCAAATCTAAAAAATATAACATTTGTCTTAGTCATTATGAAAAATTTTCTGTAAAATTATCTCAAACATGAAATAAGAGCAAATTTGTACACTTTTATATGGGGAAGAGTCTGATCTTTTTCGAGTAGTAAATAGTTCGTCCGAGCTACAATTATGGGCAGATTATTTTGAAATTTGGTGTACGCAATTTACTCTTATCTGCAACTTTAAAAACATAAATTTGTACCATGTGTGCCTTAAATATTTTTTGTAAATCGCTGTCAAACTTGCATGAAGTGAATTTTTTCATATATTTGTATGGAAAGTGGTCGAGCTATTTCGAGTAGTAGTTCGCCAACAGCACAATTATTGTTGAATACTTTGAAATTTTAAGAAGATTATCTCGATATATTTGCAACTGCAACTAGTAAAAAATTTTAGCAAGTCATGATGGAAAAATTTTTTCCAACTTACATCAAACTTGAAATAAGAGCAAATTTTCACACATTTGTATAGAAAGTGGCTGCTCTTTTTCGAGTAGTTGTTCGCCCAGAGCACAATTTTATTCGGAATGACTTAATTTTTTATATGAGTCATCTGCAAATAAGGTCAATTTTTTTTTTTCTTTGAAAAAATTTTTGTTTTAGTTTTTGTTTCTTGTGGAGTAGTAGTTCCTCCAAGCTTCAATTTTTGGCAGAATGCTTTGAAACCTGAAGGAAGTGTTCTCTTTATATACACAGCTCTAACGAATATATTTTTTGTTACATCACTGTGGAAAATTTTGTGGAAAATATCATCAAACTTCAAATAAGAGCATATTTTCACACATTTGCATAGAAAGTGATCAATATCAGTACCGTAGTGCTACCGACGCACAGTGGCTGAAAATCATTTTTCATTGGCCAAAATTCTGTAACTTTTGAACCGATCAAAATATTTTAGTACTGTTTTTTTTAATAGATAGATAGATAGTTGATCTTGACTCAGTGTGAATTTCATTTAAATTGATTGAGTACTTTTTAAGGAATTCTAGGTCAAAGTTTAACTTTTGATTTTTTTTAACTTTTAGCGTGATATATGTTTTTTTTTATTTATTTTTATTTATTAGAAAGTGTCATATTTGGAGTTAAATAATTATTATAAACATTTTTTGTAATAATGAAATTTTTTTAATGCTTACACTCAAAAAAATTTTTACACTCAAAAAAATTTTTACACGCAACAAAATAGTAAAATTCACTAGAAATTTAACTAGTATTACTAAAAAATTAAAAATGTTTGCTATCAAATTTGCAATTTGCTGACACTCAAGGAATATTATTATTACTACAGAAAAATTTATTAGTGTTTGCTGCCTAATTTGTTACACTAGCTAAATAAATCTGCTAAACATTAGCGCAATGATTCTAATTTTTTTTTTAATTTTGATATGAAAATATGGGTTCTTATTATTTGAATCTTTCTTATCTATTAAAACATTGCATTCATATGTGGGAAACCTTTTAAGAATAAAAACTGCAATAGATTTAAATAGCATTTGTAACAATGGTAGGTTCTGTTTATTATTATTTTTTACTAATACTATGTTTTTCGTACTTAAATAACAATGAAAGGCAATTATAATTATTATTCATTAGACTCAAATATTGATTGCAAATATTCCATATTTTGTTCTGTGCTATTTCTGTTCTTTAGTAGTTTTTTGGCTTCTTCATCTAAATCCCGATGTTCCACTTTCCATTGATTTCGAATACTGGAGATGAACGGATCTGACGTTGCCAATAATATATTAAATAGATCTTCATTTGTGGAATTTCGTGACATTTTTCTAGTATTGTGCTGTCTATAAAATCTGTAATCCTTGTTCCTTTTTTCCTGAGCCTCCTCTGATAGATCTCCAAGTGGCACCAAATGATATTTAATGACATCTTCTCCATGATAAAGGATTTTGTGGACTGTTGCAGACATATTTCTCCATGGGTAGTTGGTTGTATATATTTTTGCAGTTTCCTTAGCATAATCTCCAAATTTTCTAGAGTCAATTTCTTCATTGCACGCAAGTACTTCTAGGATTATTTTAAATCTGAAAATAAGGTTTAAATCCACTCCTGTTATTTCAGATGCTGTTTCTGGATCTGAAAAGAATCTTCTTGCGGTATTGCCATCATTTGTATTGCCTGACCCTTGTTTTGGCTGATCTATAATCAATCCAAATTTGCGATATTCATCTTGAACATGTTTCTTTTTTGAACTTCTTAACTCTTTGTTGGTTTCGTTGTTTCTTATTGATCCTGAAGGCCCGAAATCCAAATCATAACTGATTTTTAGTATGTGTTCCATAAGTCGTATTCTTGCATGTAGTGGTGATAATCCAAATTCGAAGGCATCGGTATTATCGAATGATTTTGTCGGGACTTGGTTTAATTGGCTTGATGTTGCTTGGCATATAATGCAGCTGGATGCAGCCTTCGTGTTAGTCAAAGCCTGACCTACTTTTCCATCTATCATTGTCAGCACTAATTGGTAGCTTACTTCAATTTGCTGCCCATCTAACTGTAATTGTAATGGCTGTAGTGTTGCTATTTGGGCCTTGATATCACTAACTTCTTTGTTAATGGCATCATGACTTTCTTTTTTGAATTCAAATTTGATTGGCCTGCAGTATTTCGTAGAAGATGGTGTCTCATTTTTCCAAATATCCATTGTTTGCGTTGTACTACTCGAAGGCTCCGAATCTTCCAAAATCTTTTTCAATCGCAATGGTACAAATGATACCATGAACATATCTGAGTCCGAAATATTTTCACATACAACTTGTTTGTATTGTTTTTGTCCGGAAGAACCATCACATCCCCATTTACAAAATAGAATTAACTTTGTGTTTCCATATTTCTTTAACTCAGTTCCTGTTATTGATTGTAGCAAGCGTTTGGCTGTGTGATCAAGTAAAGATTGTAGTTGTACTTCTGCCGAAATTGGTGTGATTGTAATAGTGTCCTTTGATGGCAAACAGTCTATTTTAGCAGCTGTTATGTGATGATATGCTGGATACATATTTGAGCCTTTTTCAATCGCACGCAATCTGAGCTGAATATATTGGTGTTTTGTTAATTTCAAATCCAGAAATAATGCTAATGCCTCCTCATTTGTGAACTGTTTTGCATCGCTCGGAGTTGGTATACTTTTAAGAATTCGCTTTGTTCTCACTGGACTAGCATTACAAGTTTTTTCAATGATATCCACTTTTGTTAATTGGTTTTGTGCTCGTAATTGATGTAGAAAAGATTCTTTTATATTTGTAGAACCAATTTCCTCGTTAAAATTTTTAAGTTTCCGCCTCTTAGATCTATCGCTGCAGTTGTCCAATGATTTGCGTGGTCTTCCAGCCTTATCTAGCTTTGCTGTTTCTCCACCAACATTAAGTTGGCCTTCTAACCAGTTTGCACTTTTATTATAAAACTTTTGTTTACAGTAGTTAACTTCTTTCAATCGTTTTTTTAGTACTTTGACGAAATTAGATAATTGCTCTTGTATTTCGGTACTAGACGAATTTAAGTTTAATTTTATTTTAACGTAACTAAGAACATCTTCCTGGTTTTTGTTTCGAAAATACTCTTCGGCCAGTTCTTTATAACTAAAGTTCTCCATATTTTTCTCAATATTTTTATTTGCGTCTGTTATCACTTTTTTATCACTTTTTATCACTTGCGAATATACGTCCGTACACTTGAAGTATTAACTTATTATTGAGTAATCCCTTATAGAATCCGTCATTTTATACATTTTTAGGTACATGTTATTCACACATTGATCTTTAATTTCATAGCAGGTAGTACTTAAATTGAACAAAACTGCACTTGTTATCCAGACTTCAATATCAGGTAAAACTAATTAGTTTCTCGCCAATATGGGGTGGTTTTTTATCTTTAGTGGTTTAGTGCCGCGATTATTGACAAACTTATAAAATTGTTTATGACTTTGGTTGACCCTTAAATTTGACAACAGGTAAATTAAGAAAGAGATCATTTGTTTACTGTAGAACCTATTGTGATCATTTTATGACTTATTTTTTTGCTGATCAAAACAAAGCCAATAAACCCTTTCGCAGGTATTTTATTTAATTATTTTACTTTTACGTAGTCTAAAGTAAAAAAACAAAATTTTTTTTAGAGTAATTTTTTTACAGTAATTTCATTAAAATGAAAAAAGTGTTCTACCGGGGGCTCGTGGGGGGTGCAAAAGTATATATAGGGTTAAACAGGATACATTCGCCTTTTTCCGGGTGGTATACGTTTCTTGTTCCCTTACTTCCTTTAGAAGTTCTATTCCACTAAAGTTTAAATTTGAGAAAAATATAGTGGTTTCATAAATATTTCATAACGCCCCTAATATCAAACGTTAGAACTGTGACTACTTACAAAAACTAAAGACTATAATCCTACTAACATTATAAAAAAGACCGCAGGCCAATATCGATGATAGCTTGCGAGTAGTAACCATTTATTTTTGATAAAAAACAAAAAAAAACACCTTTTGCTGAATTAAAAAAAACAGTTGAGTTTGACAGCATGCCACGCCCACAATTATCAATAGTTTAACCTAATTTTTTGGCTACCTTAATCTGGATATATAAGCTACAAAAAGGAGTAAAAATTTTAAAAATCGATGACAAAAAAAAATTTGACTTTTGGCCAATGAAATCAAAATTTGAGCCACAGTGCGACGCCACAATTTTTGTTGGAATTGTTTAAAATTTTTTTTTTATTTTTTTACTCTTTTTGCAAAATTTCCGATCTTTTTCGAGTATTTTTCTGTATTTTATGTGAAAAGTTCTCACATCGAAAAAGTATGAAACAAAAAATTCCACTGTTTCTCGATTTGTGAGTAAAAACTGTGTCTGTATCTTAATGTGAAAAGTTACAACACTGGTTACGTTGTTATTGGAATATTCCAAATCAGCTGTCAAAAAATAAAAACAAACAAAGCAAATAAAAGTAAACATAAAATTATGTGTATAAAAATTTAAGAACTTGAAATAATTTTAATTTAAATTTGTGAAAAATGTTCAATATACTTCTATTAACTGATACGATGATGACGATATGATAACTGAATGATAACACGCTGCCTTTTTTGTGCAAGAATATTTTTAATGAGGGGGCTAAAAGTTTACTATGGTTAAATTATGCTCGTTTGCAGTTTTTGGGAGCGTTTTGTAGTATTGCCTACTCATATATCGAAACGGTCTTATCAAAACCGTAAGTACTTTGCTAAAAGTTTCGAAAAACTTTTAATAAACATGTTATCTTATAGAGAATTAAATTTTAATACCTTTCGAAGAATACATTGCCTTATTAACCGACTGTTTGTCGGAGCAAACTTTTGTGGTCGATTATGAACGTCATTATTCCGTGGGCTTAGATATAGAAATATTAAAGCAAGCTAAATATATTTGTTTTCTAGAGATTCTATTAAAGTCAACGTTATAGTACAAGGTTATAAAAATGCTACGATGGAAACCATAAATGATTTACGAAATCTAATAATACATCAAGTAATTATTGATACGAATGCTAAGACCATCAAAACGGATCCTATAATTGAGCTGAAAGAAAAGGTTACAAAAAACAATACTAAAAACCCTGCGAAGAGAGATGTTGAGTTAGAAATTACTATGATATTGGATTGGGCACTGGTTTTATTAGATGGCTTTCATCTTGGTGTGCTTCTAGTGAAGAAGCTATAGCGGCGGTATTGGAACACAATTTGCCACCTGATTTAGATCAAATGTGAAAATCCAGAAAACGCAAGAGCTCGTTATGAAGCTGTCTGAAACTTTAATAAAATTATTTAAAATGTGCATATAAGTACTTAAAAAGTACATATATAAGTGCCTAAAAAGTGCATATATAAGTACTTAAAAAGTGCATATGTAAGTACTTAAAAAGTGCCCATATAAGTGAATATTGTCTCAGAATGATTTTTCTTTATCATTATCATCATAGTCCGATATTGTTACAGTTTCAGTATCATTCAAGTTTAAGGTGTGTGGTGGTATCAACGCTATGGTATTAAAGCTATTAATCGCTTCAAACAGTCAGTTGATTGATTAATAAAAACATCAATTAAATGTTAAATTAATAATGCAATTGTTTAACTTAAAAAAATTGATTAGTTAATTAAAAAACCTAACAATTTATAATTAAAAAGCCATTAGAGTTAAATTATAATGATTGATTTGTTAAAAAATTAATTTATTCATTAAATATTAATTCGATCAATTAAAAAACAAATAATTAAATAAGTTAATAAATTTATACTTTTAATTAAATAATAATAACTTAATTAAATGAATTTGAGCCCAAAAGGTTGATTGGTTGATTTTTTTTATTAATTAATCAACTGATTATCTGATTTATAAATTAATTTATTAATCAATCAACTGATTATCTGATTACTAAATTAATTTATTCCTTTATTATACTGTCGAACATGTCGGCATTGTAAAAGTACTAAGTCAGTATAGAGAATCCTCCAAAAAAGTTCTCCCCAGAATGGCTGTTATACTATTTAAAAAAATAACTTTATTGATTCAAATAATCAATTGATTGTTTAATTAAAAAAACAATTTAATTAAAAAAAAAAAATTAATTAAAAAATTGGGTTTTATTATAAACTTAATAATTTAATTTAAATAATAATCTATTTATGAAATAAAGATTAATTAAAATCAATATATTTTCAATAATTCAAAAATTAAATTATATATCAAGAAAACATGTTAATTAATTTTACCCCGCGTAAAGAACCTATGGATCACATAGAAATAATTTTTAACTTTATCAAAAAATGGATTTATGAAATTATATTTTTATAGTATAATATACTAATATAATATACTATATTATACAGTTTATACAGTTTTGTTTAAACTTTTACGTATACGTGAATTTACAAAATTAGCTTATTAATGAAATAAATAAATACATAAATTTATTAATAATATTAGATAATACTAAAATTAATCATTTATTTAAACAATTTATCATTTTATAAATAAATTTATTCATTAAATATTTTTTTTAAACAGATTTTATTAATTTTTTCAGCTTTTTGTAGTAGAAATGCCTTAAACTAATTACTACTTTTACGATTTTTTTTAGTTCTTGAATTACTATTTTTTTTTTTGTTATTAAAATTATACAACATTTACTATAAAATCATTCGAACAACTAAAAAAATAAATACATATTTTCAAAATTGAATAAAATTTGTGATTGTAACGAAACTTTTACTACACATGCGCTTTATCTGTTTTGCTTTTATTATCTGTTAGGAAAAGATCAAGAATCAGTTTAAGTGTGATCCGTTGAATCATACAAAATGTCCTCTGGCAAATTCCAAATTGGAAGACATGTAGTCCACAAGTTTTTTTTTTTTGAATTTGGGAAATTCGTTGCACTTTCTGAATAATTGCAAAAAAAAAATTTAAATGTAAATACTTAAAGTAAAATATAAATAAAAAATTAACATATTTTTTACCTTTTTTCCAATATTCGATGTCATCTTATATATATATATATATATATATTTTTTTTAAAGCAACTGAATTTAAAAACTTATCTCGCATAGATTCCAGTTGTGAGTGAATTTGACAGTTCAATTTCAAATCTTTTCACATGCCTACTTTACAGAAACACTTTTTTCTCATTTTTCCAATAAATGTGAGAAAAAACGTTACGTGACAGATAGTTCTCACAAAATAAAGTTACAGAACCAGTCGAATGCGAGAAACAATATTTTGTGTCAGTTCGCAACGTTTTTGTTTCATTTTTATACGTTCCATGTGAAAACTTTCCGATGTGAGAGTTACAGAACATAGCTACTGATTCGATTTAACGATGTCCGTCCGTCTGTGTGTCCATGTAAAGCTTGTAATCAAACTGCAGGTCGCAAATATGAATATATACATTGATGAAATTTGGCATATAAGCTTCTATCAGCCATAGGATGAACGCTACTGAAATTTGTGAGAATCGGTCAATGTTCAGACCTAGCCCCCATACAAATGGCCCCTATGAAATCAACATAAATTGCCATAAGATTCAAATTATC
The DNA here is from genome assembly GCA_963682025.1 of Cordilura impudica. Lineage (NCBI taxonomy): Eukaryota > Metazoa > Arthropoda > Insecta > Diptera > Scathophagidae > Cordilura > Cordilura impudica. Next base: position 89,251,298 of record OY821518.1, on the reverse strand, counting down.
ATATAAATCTTAGTCAAATCAGGTTTGTATGTGTTTATTACATCCATTAATCAGTAGTCCAAAAATGATCCCTATGGGACAACTCTTAGTCATAGGCCCCATATAGAGCTGCTTCCCGATCTTCACCTAAATCTATCAAAAAACAAAAATATTGCACTGATTCTTCTCAAATTTTGTTTGTATATATTTTTGCAAAATACAAGAGACTTTACCAAACATGGTCAGGATCGGTCCATTTTTGGGCCTAGTCCCCATATAGATATATCATCTGATATGAACTTTTTCATATCTGCAGCCAAAAAAATTAATAAAAATCCCTCTCAAATTTGATTTATGCTTATTTTCTCTATCCAGTTAGTTGGGCCTGAGTGATAGGGTCTCAAATCACATGGTATAGGGTATCGTAAAGTCGGTCTAGACCGACTATAATTTTCTTACTTGTTTTTTTTTTTTTTGAACCCTGCGTAAAAATCTGATTTTGCGTTTTTAATCATTTTAATGCTTTTTTTTTTGCTGATCGATATTCTTCATGTAATTGACTAGTTTTAAGTCTTTTCCATCGTGAATAGGCAAAGTCTCTTAGATATATTGCTTGTTTAATGCTAGCGGAAAACCACGGTTTTTTTCTTAGGGCTTATAGTAATAGACTTGAGAGGTACTGTTTGATTGAATAAAACTTTAAAATTGTGTTCCAAAAAAAAGAGTTGTTCATCTGGAGATATCATATTAAATAATAGGTTTCAATCAAATTTAGTAAATTCATCTTCAAGAATGCCGTAATTAAGATTTTTAAAATCACGAATCGTAATTGACTGTTCTGCTATTTTCATTTTAAAATTGTATGCCGTGAATATAAGATCATGTTTTGAAAAACAAGATGCGGAGATTTGATCATAGAGTAATACTTTAGAGACATCATTAACACAGAAAATCTATAATATTAATAAGCTAGGCGATTTTTTGTTACCGATGTTTTGTTCTACCGTTTTATCTCGATTTTGACCAAACGTATATTATTTGAAAGGTATTTCTTTTTAGCTGTTCACCAGATTTACAAATTTTTAAATTTTTTCCTTTATTTTGAGTAAATTGCATTTAAAGTTGCTACTAATACATACATAAAATGTGTTTGTTAATAAGTTTGTTATCTTCATTCACAATAATAATAAACTATAAAAGTGTTGGTTTGTGAATTGGCTAAGTTGAAAAATACAGCTGCTCAGAAAATGCACTCGAATTTCGAGTGCTGGAATCTGCTAGTTATTATTAAAATCCAAATATGACATTTTTTAATAAATGAAAATAATAAAAAACCCATATTTCACGCTAAAAGTTAAAATAAAAATGTTAAATTTTGACCTAGAATTTCTTAAAAAGTACTCAATCAATTTTAAAGAATTAAAAAAGACTAAAGCTCAACTAAATATCTACCCACTAGAAAAAAAATTACTAAAATATTTTGATCGGTTCAAAAGTTACAGAATATTGGTCAATGAAAGCAAGTTTCAGCCACTGTGCTGCGTACGAATACATATTTTTCAATAGAAAACAATTAAATTGGATATTAAAAAAAATCACACAAACAAATCTTCATATATTAATACGTATATAGTTACGCGTCTGCTTTATAACGTTGATTGCTACAAATATGTAAAATGTTTATGAATAATTTTATATTCACAATTCGCAGTATTAAATAATTTAATATTTGATAAATATTTTGTGTAAATTACTAATTAGTTTTTTGTTATTCCTCAAATTATAATTCTTTGAGAAAGGCAATCAAAATGAAAGATTTTCAGTTATCAACAAATGTGTCAAAATAGCGAACCGAAGAACACTGGCTAATTATTATGGAAATCCATAACAAAATATGTTCATTTACATTCAATCTTCAAATGAAGCACAAACATAAATGAACACATTAACTATCTACAATTGTTCAAGAGCATATGAATATTAATTTGAATTTTTCTCGTAACTGCCGAAGCATATTTAAATTGAATAAGTAAATCAAGTTTCTATGCATATATGCGCAGTTATGGTATTTCACTTTAATTACTATCTACTGTTTTGGTGACCAATATTGAACGAGTGTTAGTAGCTGCTGTGGCTAAAAATCCATACGTGAGCCTTTTACACAGAATTACTGACAAGCACTCGCACAAATCTAGAAGCACCTTCATACAACCGAGGGTGAAGCTGGAAAATATTAGCAAAACCCAAAAAAAATGTTATTTAATTTTATTTGGTTCTTTGCTTTTACGAATTTTTCGTAGAAATGTTCGCTTTTTCGCAGAAATGTTTATTGTTATACTGACTAGTTTGATTCCGAAGATGAGGCAAATCGATTTAATGTATCAAAAGTTTTTGGATAACAATGTTTAAATAAAATATCAAACATTTCATATTATCATCCACAGGGAAACCAAAAATATGCTCTAAAAACATGTTTTATGCGCTTAAAAAATGCTCTTTAACACAGAAAATATTCTCCAAAAGCCTAAAAAATATGCTCTTAAAAAAATCAAACAAATTTTTTTAATTCATATAATTAAATTTTTTATTAAAAAAGCACGAAAACACAAAGAAAATAACAAAAATTTAAACTATATAAAAAAAATATAAAGTAAAAAAGGTATAAACTTTAACAAAAAGTTAAAATATTAAAAATCAGAATTCAGTGGCAAACAATAAATTTTTTTTTTATTAAGAATAATTTTAGTTTTATTATTTTCTATTATAAAATAATTTTAAAATGTTTTTTGATATGTAAACATCTATACGCGCAGGGCGTAAGTTTCTATTTCGCAATACAATCACAAAACAAGTAAGAAAATTATAGTCGGTCTAGACCGACTATACAATACCCTATACCATGGTCTTGAAACCGTATCTCTTCGGTCCAACTAATTGGATATGGAAAATAAGCATAAACCAAATTTGAGTGCCATTGTTATTAATTTTTTTTGGCTGCAGATATGAAAAAAAAAGTTCATACCGGGTCCTATATTTATAAGGGGACTGGGTCGAAAAATGGACCGATCCTGACCATATTTTGTAAAGTCACTTATATTTTGAAAAATATATACAAACCAAATTTGAGAAAAATCTATGCAATATTTTTGTTTTTTGATAGATTTAAGTGAAGATCGGGAAGCAGCTCTATATGGGGCCCATGATTAAGAATTGTCCTATAGGGATTATTTTTGGACTACAGATTAACGGATATAATAAACACATACAAACCCAATTTGACTGAGATCTATATGATTACTTGGATCTTATGGCAATTTATGTCCATTTCATAGGGGTCATTTGAATGGGGACTAGGTCTGAACATGGACCGATTTTCACCAATTTCAATAGCATTCATCCTATGACCGATGAAAGCTTATAAAGCAAATTTTATCAAAATATATTCATATTTGCGACCTGTAGTTTGATTACAAGGATTACATGGACACACAGACGGACGGACATCGCTAAATCAATTCAGAAAGTGATTCTGAGTCGATCGGTATAATAAAAGATGGGTCCAGGTCAAATATTTTTGGTAGTTACAAACAGCAGCACAAAGTCATTATACCCAAACCACATAGTGGTAAAGGGTATAAACAGCCGTAAGAAAAATCGGTGTGACTTATGATTGTATTGGTGAAAAGATTATCACCCCTGTTCTTGAAACCACTATCACAAAAAAAAACTCGTAAATGAAAAAATTCTTAAATCTACGAGTTTTTTGCTGTTCTCTAATTTCAATAAGAATATTTTTTCTCGTTTTAATTCACATAGAAAAGGCTTTGTGAAATCAAAACAAATGCCCTTTTTTTCTACTAAGCAGGTCTTAAGAGATAAAAAAACTAATTGATATTTAAACTCTAACATGTTTTTATTGAACCTTGTCATTATTTTAAAAAAATAGACATAAATTTTATGAAAAAAAAAACGATTTTAAAAGACGTCTACATTTTGCGCTGATTAAAAAAAAAAACTCGTATTAAGTGGTCGATGTTAATAAAACACACTTTTTGCGATGATGATGTTCTATAACTATAATAAAAACTTTTTATTTACACAATCTATTTTCCATTATAATTTTTTCAATTATAACATAGATTCTTTATGCACTAATTATTGCAAATAAAGGAATTAAAAAAAATTTTTTCATCAAATCACATATTTTTTATTTTTTTGTATATGTTCAAAACAGTAGTGATGCCAATCAAATCCAATTTATTTGAATATCGAAATTTTTTTTTTGGTGATGCCCAACTTTTTAAAAATAGAAAAGTCATTTTTAATTGAATGAAATTGTAGAACAAAAACAATTAAATGAACAAATAATTTGTTATTTTAAAAGAAAATATTTTTCTTTATACTTTTTTCTATACACTTAAGAAAAAAATGCACAAAATACTTAAAAGTTTTTTGTGAAACTGAATAAAGAACCATATGGCACCTCGGTTTCTAGATAACATATGTTCTTACTCAAACATATGGTTCTTAACTCAAACATATGTTTCCATAAAATAAATAAAAAAAAAGTGGTTTCAAGAAACCCAAAATTTCTATTTCATGTGATTTTAAATTCACTCTTATTCAAATAACAACGTTTCAAGAACAGGGCTGTATGATATAAAATTGTTTCAGCTAATTCGACAACCCTTTGCTGTAAAACGACAAAAATTTCACAATGCAGTTGTTTGCTATAAGTGATACATAGATGACGCTTTCTGTTTGATTTTAAAAAAGTGACATAAAAAAATATTTAATTACTAGATTTTTACACATCTCCCCTGTGAACGGACTTACATGATTTTTTTTTTTTTTATTAATTTGTTTATCTTTATAGATTTATCTTCAAATTAAAAGATGTAAATTGTGACTCAGAAATCTCCTATTGTGTTTCTGAAATAACGATTTAATTTTGAAATTAATCAACATCTTTTATCAAAAATACTCAATTGTTTTTCAAAAATTTTAGTAAAATTGATATTTTCTAAAACACAAGTTAAACCTTCCAAACAAATTATAGTTTTTAAAATGGAATTGATAATATCTGAAATACCTAGTACTAGTTGTAAAAAAGCACTTAAAAAAATCAAAATTCAAGTATTTTTTTGAAAAAGTACTCTTTTGCCAAGGTTTGTAAGACTCTGAATACCTCTTTTGAAAAATATTTGAAATACAATTTGAAATGTAGTTCAACAGAAGCACATGGAATAAAAAATAAATTATAAAAGAGTTTAGAATATATTAATAATTAAAAAAAATCTTATTAAAGCAAAAAATAAAATTATATAAATTTAGTTTTTTTTAACGTTTTTTTATGGATTTTAAAATTCTATCAGTTAAAATTTAGAATTTAAAATGGAAGTATAACCATTTATATTGAGATTTTTAATAAAAGTTGTTGTTGCAGTACATTACAAAGTAATGGCTTAAGTTTTTAAATAAAAATCTTTGTCTATTATTTCAAAGCATATTTTTGTACATCGAAAAGCTTCTTTCCACATCTACAGATGTGATAGGAGCAAATTCAAACGCTAATATTTCTCCTGCACTGTATTTTAAGGACGTATTTTTTGTAGAACCCCTTAGTACTCCGCAAATTATTTCAATAACTTCAAGGACATTATTTTTTTCTATAACTTGCTTAAGCTTAAGCTGAATACTATGCTCTAACCGTATCTAAAACTATCTGTATTTGCTTATGAAGGGTAAGTCCAGATGTCTGAAGTTTCTTAAAAGAATTCACAATAAATCCATAATTAGAGGAAATAAAAATTAAATCAGCCTTTGTTTGAGACCTTCGTAAGGTTTTAGCAATATCAATAGATAGACGTCCTCACTGCTTAAAGCTTCAATTATTTCCAAAAAATTGTTTATAATTATTGGCATAAAAGTTAACTGACTCAAGCCAAGTTCTCCATCGAGTTATAATTAGCTCATGAGGCAGTGCTAAATCCGGATGAAGTTCTCTAAAAACATCAATTCTACTCTGAGCTTTTACAAAAACTTTTTTTTACATTTGAAATTACAGAATTTACACTTTCATATGAATCTCGTATGCGTTCACACACTCGATGAATTTACCTTAATACAAAATACTTCAATAGCCTTCGCTGCTTTTATCATATAGGGAGCAGCAGCCGTCACAAAAAGTAAAATCAAATTTTTATTTATACTATCTCCCAGAATTTTAATAGAGTCGTCAAATAGTCGAGCAATTGTGGAATGATTTGTTTTTTCTAGCACTGCGGCCTTTAATAAAAATTTTTTGCTTGCAATATCTTCGTCATTGCTTAGAATCCCGCTGATTACGTTTGCGACATTCCTTCCTGTTACATCGGTGGTTGCATCAATTGAAATCCATAGATACTGATTTTTAACACATTTGATTGTTTTTTTTTTTCAATGCAGTTGTTGTAAAGATTTTCAACATATTTTATTCGAGGTGTTGATTCTGATGAAATTTTAAATTCCGTATATTCTTCAATAAATGTTCGTATATTTTCATTTCGAACTTTAAACAAAGGAATGTCTGCTGCAACAAAACCAGCGCACAATTTCTCTTGAAATAGGGACTCCTTTGAAACTTTTGTAGAATCATATAGTGTTTAAGGCAAAGGATCGACATATAGTGTTTAAGGTATAGTATTTAAAGGAGCAGGGATCATCTGCTAACGTACACCGGTATTTAAATTAAACGCATGTTTAATCTTTGGTAGTTCAATCATCAATTCTTTATTTTCACTTTTGCCCTGCTTATAAATAACTTATGAGAAGTTCTAGACTTCTATTCTAAGAGAGAACTTCCTAAAGTTATCTTAATAATTTATTACTAACATTTTATTACTAAGAGAGATGTTCTAACATACTCTCGATAATTTTATTGTTATTATGCATTCATTTAAAACTGTGCATAATGGTGTGGCTTAATTCTAAAAGAATACTCGCTCACCTGTTCAATCTCTAGTGGCGTTCAACTTCACTCTCAGTTTCGTTGTTACTCAACTTAGAATATGAGAGTGGCCGAATTCCAAATAGTATATTGACCAGATAAGACAAGATTGTGTGACTCGTGCCGCTGAAATGAGAGCCACCCCAAAATGCATTGTTTGCATACATGACGTTGTTCATTAACATTTGGTACATTTGTGCGGTACGTCATGTATACACTACAGTCAACAAGAAATAATTGAGAATTTCCTTTTTCTAGTTTTCTTGTTTTTAATAGACAATGTTTTGTACTTTCTACGTGCTGTTTTACTAAAAATGCTCTATCTGCTGATATAGATGTGTTGCAAGCAATACAGAAAAGAACTGTTCCATCGGTTTTAAGTGCGGAAAATTCTTAACGATATTTCTTAATTTTGATGTCTGAGATGTCTTAGGTTTTGACATTTTCTAAAAAGATAAGACTTCTTAACAAAACTGTAAAAATGTTTGCATTTAAAAATGTGAACTTACAACTTTTTTTTATTAAGAGGTCAACAAAATAAATATCAATTGAATATTACACCTTTGTTTGTTTGTTTTGGCTTTAACAAAATAAAAAATAAAAACTAGAAAAGTAGAGCTTTTTAGTATGTGCATCCCCTTTTTAATACTTTGTTATTCTTAGCAGAGTTACCTGACATTTTAACTCACAAGAAAACATTTTACAAAAAATACACTTAAAAAAAATACACATAAAAAATAAAAAACGCTTTAAAAAATTATAAAAAAAAAATTGAAAATATGCCCCTTAAATATGCTCATATCCAAAAATATGCTCAAAAAATATGGTTTTATGCAAAAATATGCTCCTAAAACTAAAATATGCAAAAAAAAATATGCTCTTAAGGCTAAAATATGCTCTAACATATCAATGCCAGATTAGTAAAAAATCTTCTTTTTTTAAGTAACAAATTTTCAGCAAAAATTATTTTTTTTTTTTTTTAAATGTTTAACCATTTTTTCATTAAAAAAAGTTTTACCCCAAAAAAATGCTTAAAAAAATTTTTTTTTACTATAAAAAATAATTCTATTCTAAAAAAAAATATATTTTATACTAGAAATTTATATACATATATATGTATATATATGTTTGTTCCTTTTACTCCTGCAAGAAGCATAGGGCCGAAATTTATATTGCACTCAAAAACTACTTCATAATACTGTATCAAAAGCTTGGGTAAAACATCCGAAATTTCATAATGTCTGCTGTCAACACTTTTTGAAAATAAATTTTTTCTCCATAAATATTTAACGGTTCTGTTTTATCTTCAAAATTGTTTCAAAAAAAAGCTTCAAACTTTTTTTTTACTCAAAAAAAATTTATGAAAATTTTTTGTTTATTAAAAAATATTTTGCAACTTTGTAACCATATAAAAAATACATAAATACATATAATACATATTTTACAATATTTTTTTTTATTTTGTTGGGCCTTCTTCCAATTTATTTCTAAATTTGAAACAAGTTTGATATATATTTTTTATATGACTTTTGGAGCGACCCTCGTATATATTAACACACATTTCTATGTTGATTCATGATAAAGTGTAAGCGATTGTACCACAACTAGCATTTGCCACTCTAGGATAAACATTCACTTTGCATATTACATAATTTTGCTATTGGCTTAAACGCACTTTTCAAAAAAAAAAAAAAAAAATAAAAAAATCAACCAAATTTCGCGCATATAAGTACGTGTAGATTGTACACACGTACGCTGAATGTATTTGCAAAGATTTTCAAACAAACAGCTATGGGCCGCGAACATGTCAGAAACAAAAATTCATCGTGTGGGTGGGAGTGGGTGATGCAGACTGGATGTTATAACTATTACCAACTGTAGAAGGCCAAGCTTTGATAGCGTTTTTCAACGGATAATTAAATATAACAAACTCATACATTTGTTGATGCAACAACATAATATAGTAAATGCTTTATTATTTTTTTTTTTTTTTTTTTTTTTGTTTTCGATTATTATACAAAATTGAAATGCCAAATTATCTACAGCATTTAAAGCAAATTGTTAAACAAGCAAGCAAAATATATTTAAATTAAATAAAAAATTAGTTTTTAAGTGGCAATTGTTATGTTACAAAACTAGATTTTGAATGTTTCTCCAACATGAAAACTAGTTGTTGCTAAGAATCAGAATTAAAACCCATTCCACTGAAACCAGTACAAAAGATTGGTTATTTATAACAAACTAACAAAACTATAAAACAAAATTGTGAAATAAAGTTTTGGAAAAGATACTTTTGAAGAATATTTTTATACCCTATACCACTATGTGGTTTGGGTATAATGACTTTGTACTGCTGTTTGCAACTACCAAAAATATTTAACCTAGACCAATCTTTTATTATACCGATCGAATCAGAATCACTTTTTGATTCGATTTAACGATGTCCGTCCGTCCGCCTGTGTGTCCATGTAAAGCTTGTAATCAAATTGCAGGTCGCAAATATGACCATATTTTGAAGAAATTTGGTATATAAGCTTTTACCGGCCATAGGATGAACGCTATTGAAATTGGTGAGAATCGGTCCATGTTCAGACCAAGCCCCCATACAAATGACCCCTATGAAATCAACATAAATTGCCATAAGATCCAAATTATCATATAAATCTTAGTCAAATTGGGTTTGTATGTGTTTATTACATCCATTAATCAGTAGTTAAAAAATGATCCCTATGGGACAACTCTTAGTCATAGGCCCCATATAGAGCTGCTTCCCGATCTTCACCTAAATCTATCAAAAAACAAAAATATTGCACTGATTCTTCTCAAATTTTGTTTGTATATATTTTGGCAAAATACAAGAGACTTTACCAAACATGGTCAGGATCGGTCCGTTTTTGGGCCATATAGATATATCATCCGATATGAACTTTTTCATATCTGCAGCCAAAAAAATTAATAAAAATCTCTATCAAATTTGATTTGTGCTTATTTTCTATATCCAGTTAGTTGGGCCTGAGAGATAGGGTCTCTAAACGCATGGTATATGGTATCGTATAGTCGGTCTAGACCGACTATAATTTTCTTACTTGTTTAATATAACAAATGGAACTGTACTTTTTAAGAAAATGTATTTTTTTAAGAAAATGTACTTTTTTAAGAAAACGCACTTTTAGGACAAGGTCCCTTTTAAGAAAATGTACTTTTTAAGAAAAGGTACTTTTTAACTAAAGTTACTTATTTAAGAAAACTTACTTTTAAAGGTATTTGTTAAGCATTAAGTATATTTTCTACGAAAATATACTTTTCAGAAAAAGGTAATTTTTAAGAAAAGTATTTTTGAAGAAAAAATACCTTTTGGAAGCTGGTTATTTTTTAAAAAGGTAAATTTTTAAGAAATATAGTTCTATAAGAAAATACACTTTTAATACTTTTAATTTGTGACCTGGTCTATGAAAAGAGGGCTTACGTGCGAAAACTTTTTGCCTCAGTTTTGTGTAAGTTTTATCTGCGTTGTCTGGTGTCTAACTATATTAAGGACATAAAGTGTTGTTTCTGCTTTTAGTTAATAGCTTTAAGTTGAGTTTGCATATGTTGTCATTGTTAGCGCACCGGCCATCTCTTTCGCTATCACGTTAATGTAAGCGTTTCTGTAGGTTTTTTGCAAAGAAAAAAAAATAAGTGTTGTTAAGGAGTTTAGTGCCGTCTAAAGTCAATATTTACATAAAAACGATGAAAACACTGACGGAGGGATTCAAAACTCATATGCATAAGGAAAGAAAGAGTTTTGATAAAAACTTTGTTTTTATGGGTTAGATTACTATTTTAAGAAATTTTACTTTTCTAGGAAAATTTTTCTTTCATAAGAAAAGGTACTATATAAGAAAATGCACTTTTGAAAAAATACTTTTTTCAGAAAATTTATAATTTTAAGAAAATTCACTTTTTTACAAAAAATTACTTTTTTAGGAGAAGATGCTTCTTTATGAAAATATAATTTTAAATAAAGGGTAGTTTTTAAGAAAAGGCACTTTTTTACTAAAAGGTACTTCTTTAAGAAAATGTACTTTATTAAGAAAAGGTACTTTTTTAAGAAAAAGTACTTTTGCAGGCAAAGTAACTTTTTTCAGAAGTGGTACTTTTTATGAAAAGATAATTTTTGAAGAAAAGGTAATTTTTTTAAGAAAATTTCTTTTTTTCAGAAAACGTACTTTTTACGAAAATATACTCTATAAGAAAAAAAAAATTTTCTTAAGAAAAGGTAATTATCGAAGGTACTTTTGAATTAAAAAAAAAATACTTTTAACAAAAGGTACTCTTTTAACAAAAGGTATTCTTTCTTTATAGCGTACTTTTTTTTTTTTTTTAAATTTTTAAGAAAATGTATTTTTTAAGCAAACGTAATTTTTTAAGGAGAGAAACTTTTTAAGAAAAGGTACTTTTTTAAGAAAACGTATTTTATAAGAAAAGGTAATTTTTAAGAATACATAATTTTTTACTTTTTTTAAGAAGAGGTAGTTTTTTAAGGAAATGTAATTTAATACTTGTTTTTCCTTAAACTTTTTTAAGGTATTGTTGCAAAATTAATATTTGCAACCACTATTATTTTAATTTTAATTTAATTTTTAAAATTGTATTTTATTTCATATGGCGGACAATTTTTTAATATTAGAATTCGCACGATAAAAGTACAAGACCGGTTTGCTGCGATTTCAATACAAGAATGATTAGTTTATTTTCAAAATGGATCCTTAAAATAATAATTAAAATTTCCTAAGCGTTTTGACATATAGTGATGACCAGGGAAACCAAAAATATGTAGTATCATGTTTTTTCAAGTGCATTGTATTGATAAATGGTACTTATCCGTTTCAGAAGATTTTAACTAATCTGGCATTGATTTTTTGTATAATTTTATTTTATTTATTTTTATTTTATTTAATTTTTTGTTATTCTAACACAACAACAATAAATTCATATGCTACAGTGTTAGACGATAGTAGGATTTAAGTTACAATTATTACAAAAGGGTACAATTTCAATTTATTTTTAATAGTTTATAATTTTATAATTTTAATTTCCGAAAATAAAAGAAAGTACAAAAAAGGAAAAGAAATTTAACATGAGACATTGAAATATTAAACTTTAAAACTGAAACTTTAAATAAATATAATATTTTAGGCACATAATTTTAATAATTCCTTTTAAAAACGATGTGTGTTGCTAATTGTCTGTGTTGTATTAGGTAGTTTGCTCCAAAGACCAATTGTATCAATACAGAATTGTCTCTTTGAGACGTCATAATTAAAGAATGGTTTAACAACCAAAATGTATTAGTTTAGCCTTAAGAGCATATTTTTGCATATTTTAGTTTTAAGAACATATTTTTGCATAAAAGCATATTTTTTGAGCATATTTTTGCAAAAGAGCATATTTTATTATTTTTATTTTTTCTGTGTATTTTTTTAAGTATATTTTTTTAATGTTTGTTTTGGTTTCGTTTTCTTGCGAGTTTAAAATGTCTGATAATTCTGCTAAGAACAACAAAGTATTATAAAGGGATGTACATACTAAAAAGCTCTACTTTTTTTATTTTTTTTATATTGTTAAAGCCAAAAAAAAACAAACAAAGGTGTAATATTCAAGTGATATATATTTTGTTGTCCTCTTAAGATAATAGTTTTATCTTTTTAGAAGATTCCATTTAGAAATTCCAAAGCATCTCAGACATCAAAGAATCATCGTTAAGGATTTTCCGGACTTTAAAACCGTTCATAACACAAAGAAAGTACAAAACGTTGTCTATTAAAAACAAATAAACTAGAAAAAGAAAATTCTCAATTATTTCTTGTTGACTCTACAAAAGCTTCAAAGGATTCCCTATTTCAAGAGAAATTTTGTTGCAGCAGACATTCCTTTGTTTAAAGTTTGAAATGAAAATTTACGAACATTTATTGAAGAATTACCGGAATTAAAAGTTCCATCAGAATCAACACTTGGTCAAAATATGTTGAAAATCTTTACAACAACTGCATTGAAAAAACAATCAAATGTGTTAAAAATCAGTATCTATGGATTTCAATTGATGAAACCACCGATGTAACAGGAAGGAATCTCGCAAACGTAATCATCGGGATTCTAAGCAATGACGAAGAAATTGTAAGCAAAAATTTTTATTAAATGCCACAGTGCTAGAAAAAACAAGTCATTCCAAAATTGCTCGACTTTTTGACGACTCTATTAAAATTCTGGGAGATAGTAGAAATAAAAATTCGATTTTACTTTTTGTGACGGCTGCTGCTGCCTATATGATAAAAGCAGCGAAGGCTATTCCGTAACTGCAAATGTAAAAAAAGTGTTTTTAAAAGCTCCGAGTAGAATTGATGTTTTTAGCAAGGTTCAGAAAATACACACATGAAACACACAATGTTCTGTTCAAAAGCAGCCAACACATATCTTTATTTTCATATCAATTATGTGCGTTTCTAAATTTTCTACGGTGCCCAACACAACCATGACTGTGTTAGTTTTAATATTTCGTTATTTACACCAACATTTTTGTATCACATACTTTTTGTTTCAATCACACATAAAGCACACATTTTTGAGTGTTGCTTTATTTGAAGTTCATGTTCTGGTACGTGTATTGAAAAAAAACACAGAACATGTACAATAAACAGGTTTGAGTTCAGTTATATTTTAAGTCGTGTTGTGGCTCGTGTAGTGAGAAAAAACAGAACATGTACAATAAACAGGTTCGAGTTCAGTTATATTTTAAACACGACTTAAAATATAACTGAACTCGAACCTGTTTATTGTACATGTTCTGTGTTTTTTTTTTCAGTACACGTACCAGAACATGAACTTCAAATAAAGCAACACTCAAAAATGTGTGCTTTATGTGTGATTGAAACAAAAAGTATGTGATACAAAAATGTTCGTGTAAATAACGAACTATTAAAACGAACACAGTCATGGTTATGTTGGGCACCGAAGAAAATTTAAAAACAAACATAATTGGTATGAAAATAAAAATATGTGTGTGTTGGTCTAAGTTATGTTTGTTTACATATATGTACGAGTTTTTTATTCAGTGTGTGTTTTTTTCTGAACTCTGGTTTTAGATAACTTCATCCGGATTTAGCACTGCCTCCAGAGCCAATTATAACTCGATTTGGAACTTGGCTTGAGACAGTTAAAATTTTTTGGAAATAATTGAAGCTTTCAACAGTGAGGACACCTATCTATTGATATTGCTAAAAAAAAAAAGCCTTACGAAGTTCTCAAACAAAGGCTGATTTAATTTTCATTTCCTCTAATTATGGATTTATTGTGAATTCTTTTACGAAACTTCAGACATCTGGACTTACCCTCCATGAGCAAATACAGGTAGTTTTAGATACGGTTAGAGCAATAAATAATGTTTCCAATTGCGATACTTCTCATAGTATCCCTTAAGCAATTTATACATAAAAATAATGTCTTTGAAGGTATCAAAATAATTTGCAGAGTATAAGAGATTCTACTAAAAATTAATCCTAAAAAAACAATGCAGGAAAAATATTAGCGTTTCAATTTGCTCCTATCACATCTGTAGATGTGGAAAGAAACTTTTCGATGTACAAAAATATGCTTAGAAATAATTGACAAAGATTTTTATTTGAAAACTTCAGCCATAACTTTGAAATTTACTGCAACATCAATTTTGATTAAAAATCTTAATATAAATGTTTATACTACCGTTTTAAATTTAAAATTTAAAATTTTAAATTTTAAATTTAAAATTTTAAAATTTTAAATTTAATTTAAAATTTTAAATTTTAACTGATAGAATTTTAAAGTCCATAAAAAACGTTATACAAAACTAAATTTATATAATTTTATTTTTTGGTTCAATAGTTAATTAATTCTAACCTATTTTACAATTTATTTTTAATTCCATGTGCTTTTGTTGCACAGGACTAATGGAAGCGCTTGGTAAAAGTGGGAAAATGCATGCTAAATTATGGAAAAATGCCTGTTAAGTCTATAGAAAATGCATGCCAAATGGTAAAAATGCATGTCAAAAATGGCAAAATGTTTGCAAAATTTGGGCAAATTTATGGGAAAATGCATGCTAAAAATGGGAGTTTTTATGTTAAAAATGAGAAAAATTTGCATGCTAGATGTAGGGAAATTGCATGCTAAATGTAAGGAAATTGCATGCTGAATTAACAAAAATGATTTTTAAAGCTGCAAATAAAAAAAATTTTTCGAAAAAACAAAAACATGCACATGACATGCATTTTTACCATTTACCATGCATTTCCTATAGACTTAACAGGCATTTTCCCATAATTTAGCATACATTTTCGCATTTCTGTACAGCAAAACTAATTCTCTCTTGTTGAACTACATTTCAAATTGTATTTCAAATATTTTTCAAAAGAGGTATTCAGAGTCTTACAAACCTTGGCAAAAGAGTACTTTTTCAAAAAATACTTGAATTTTGATTTCTTTAAGTGCTTTTTTACAACTAGTACCAGGTATTTCAGATATTATCAATTCCATTTTAAAAACTATAATTTGTTTAGAAGGTTTAACTTGTGTTTTAGAAAATATCAATTTTACTAAAATTTTTGATAAACAATTGAGTATTTTTGATAAAAAATGTTGATTAATTCCGAAATTAAATCGTTATTTTCGAAACACAATAGGAGATTTCTGAGCCACAATTTACATCTTTTAATTTGAAGATAAATCTATAAATGTAAACAAATTAATAAAAGAAGAAAACATATTAAAATTATTTTATAATAGAAAATAATAAAACTAAAATTATTCTAAAAAAATTATTGTTTGCCACTGAATTCTAATTTTTAATATTTTAACTTTTTGTTAAAGTTTATACCTTTTTTACTTTATATTTTGTTATTTAGTTAAAAATTTTTTTATTTTCTTTGTTTTTGTGCTTTTTTTTGATAAAAAAATTAATTTAATGAATTAAAAAAATTTGTTTAATATTTTTTAAGAGCATATTTTTAGGTTTTTAGAGCATATTTTCTGTTTTTAAAGAAATATTTTAAGCGCATAAAACATGTTTTTTTAAATTATATTTTTCGTTTCATTATAACTGAACACTAAAATACTAATGCTTAATTCACAAAATTCAAAAATATTAAAAAGAATATAAACTAAAAAATTTTAAAATGATTAAAAATAAAATGGTAAAATAATAATAAAATCCAAAAAGTCATGAATTGACCAAACGATACTAAAATGTACTTTTTAAAGAAAATTTACTTTTTCAAGAAAAGGTTCGTTACAAGAGGAGGAGGCACTTTTTTAAGAACATTACTTTTTTAAGAAAAGGTACTTTTTGAATAAAAGGTACTTTTTAGGAAAATGTAATTTTTATAGCAAAACGTATTTTTAAAAGCTAGTTTTCGAAGGTACGAAGGCGGTCCCAGACCAACCCGACCTGGCAAAGAAAACCCAACAAATTTAGGAAAAAATTTCTCTATTTCTCAACATACACTTTTCCTAGCAATATGCAATGGCTTCGATACACTGTTTATTGTCAGAATTATCTAGCGCCTTAAAATGGCCATCAACCGTAGGCCCCACCTCTTCATTGTTGGCCATTTTTTCAAGTTTGAAAATAGAAAATAATCCGAGGAAGCAAAATCTGGCGATTAAGGTGTGTGATGAAGCAATTCAAAATTTATTTAATGGATTTTGGGGCCATCGCAATTGTGGAAGTATGAACTGGCGCATTGTCTTGCTTTAACAACACTTTCTTTTTCGGTTTTATTATGATGAAACATCGCCACCTTAATTGGTCGACCACTACTGTGTTCGTCTTGGTAGCTCGTTTAAACTCTGTCACCCGGTATGTTATAGCAGACCCCCCAAAATAGAATCTAACTCGGTATTGAAAGTATTGAATTACATAACGGTGACCAATTGTGTCCATGTTAGCAAATTCACTGAGATCGCTTACTTTTGATGGTTCAAAAAAAAATACTAAACAACGTAATGCCTTGAAACTTAAAACGTATGTCTCATAGGGTTGCCACTCCAAAGTAGTTTTTTGTAAACTACTGCCGCCATCTATACGTCAGGTAGGGTTATTCTGGGAACACTCTCGTATGTGTGCATGAACAATTTATGAAATTTTACTTTATTTATTTATTTATATAATTATTTATTTGTTTATTTATTTATTTGTTTATTTATTAACATCAGCTGCAGTACAAACGAAATCAGCCAGATAGAAAACAAATATGATAAATTTATGAATACATTAAAGTTAATAAAATAGATATATGAAACTAATAATAACAATAGTAATAGTAATAATGATAACAATGAGAATATAAAAAACAAGTAAGAAAATTATAGTCGGTCTAGACCGACTATACGATACCCTATACCATGCGTTTAGAAACCCTATCTCTTAGGCCCAACTAACTGGACATTGAAAATAAGCAAAAACCAAATTTGAGTGGGATTTTTATTAATTTTTTTGGCTGCAGATATGAAAAAGTTCATATCGGATGCTATATCTATAAAGGGACTAGGTCCAAAAATGGACCGATCCTGATCATGTTTGGTAAAGTCTCTTGTATTTTGCAAAAATATGTACAAACAAAATTTGAGAAGAATCAGTGCAATATTTTTGTTTTTTAATAGATTTAAGTGAAGATCGGGAAGCAGCTCTATATGGGGTCAAAGGGATCATTTTTGGACTACACATTAATGGATGTAATGAACGCATACAAACCCAATTTGAGTAAGATCTATATGACAATTTGGATCTTATGGCAATTTATGTCGATTTCATATGGGTAATTTGTATGGGGGCTAGGTCTGAACATGGACCGATTCTCACCAATTTCAATAGCGTTCATCCCATGGCCGATAAAAGCTTATATACCAAATTTCATGAAAATATATTCATATTTGCTACCTGCAGTTTGATTACAAGCTTTACATGGACACACAGACGGACGGACATTGTTAAATCAACTCAGAAAGTGATTCTGATTCGATCGGTATAATTAAAGATGGGTCTAGGTCAAATATTTTTGGTTGCTACAAACAGCAGCACAAAGTCATTATACACAAACCACATAGTGGTATAGGGTATAAAAATAATAACAAATTCATATTAAAAAATTTAAGAATTTAAAAATGAAAAGGTACAAAAACACAAACAATTGCATTTATTATTTATTTAGTTTTTTTTTTTTTATCAAAATATAATAATATATTTTCAGTTGAAAGAACTATTTGAATTTGGTAATATAAAAAAAGCACAAAACCGAATACAAAACATATACCACAAACAGCACACATAAAAAGTAAATAAATATATAACAAACGAAATACATGTACATTAAAAACAATACAAAGATAAAGCAAACAATAACAAATGGGTGGCAGAAACTGAAACCTATTGAACATATCACTATGACTTCTATAATATCACAATTAATCATACGACGTTTGAGAACCAGTGAAGGGCGTAACTACATATATATTAAGATTCCTATGAAATGAAAGAGGGGAGTTTCTGTTGTTTATTTTATAAGGAAAAGAGGATGAGAAAATTCTTCTTTAAAATTTTCATCCTTAAATATCCCTGAAGATTTAAAAAAATTAAACATGTTTAAAATGCACAATAAATAAAAAAAAAAAGTCCTTTAACTCTTTTGTTTGTGAGAACGTCCCTGGGGACGTTTTTTTATTTTCAAACTCTCACAACTCCTTAAAGTTGTATGGGTTGAATACCCGAACCGTACACGCATTCAAAATAAAAAGTGTGCTGAAGCGATTAAAGTTAGTTTTAAAGCGATACGAGCAATGTCTCCAATTTATTGAGGTTTAATGACGTTTAGTACGTGGTCCCTACGGGCCTTGTACTGTTATTAGAAGAAATCACTAATGAGTTTTGTTGAATTTCAATTGAATGCGATTTTTATGCCAAATCGAGATTTGCTACATCTTGCCTACTCTTAAACTTTATACGAATAGGTATACGAGCAAGAAAACCAGTAACAATTATAAAACAAACAAAAACAAGTAAGAAAATTATAGTCGGTCTAGACCGACTATACGATACCGTATACCATGGTTTAGAGCCCCTATCTCTTCGGTTCAACTAAATGGATATAGAAAATAAGCATAAACCAAATTTGAGTGGCATTATATTTATGAGGGGACTAGGTCGAAAAATGGACCGATCCTCACCATATTTGGTAAATTCACTTACATTTTGAAAATATATATACAAACCAAATTTGAGAAAAATCTGTGCGATATTTTTGTTTCTTGACAGATTTAAGTGAAGATCAGGAAGCAGCTCTATATGGGGCCTATGACTAAGCATTGTCCTATAGGGATTATTTATAGACTACTGATTAATGGATATAATAAACACATACAAACCGAATTTAACTGAGATCTATATGACATTTTGGATCTTATGGCAATTTATGTCGATTTCATAGGGGTCATTTGTATGGAGACTAGGTCTGAACATGGACCGAAGATCACCAATTTTAACAGCGTTCGTCCTATGGCCGATAAAAGCTTATATACCAAATTTCATCAATATTCATATTTGCGACATTTAGTTTGATTAAAATCGACTCAGAAAGTGATTCAGAAAGTGATTCTGAGTCGATTGGTATAATAAAAGATGGGTCTAGGTCAAATATTTTTGGTAGTTACAAACAGCAGCACAAAGTCATTATACCCAAACCACATAGTGGTATAGGGCATAACATCGATTGCGAAATTTTTAAACTTGCGTATAACGTATATAGAAAAATGGCAGATTCACAGATTCAGATTCACAGTACACGTTATCAGCAAATGACTGAGGAGGAGAGACGTGCTATCGATGATAGATTTTCAGAATTTATGAATGACGAGGAAAATGACAATGATGACGATGATGTTGCATTTGACATCGTGGTTGAAGATAATGGCGACCTATCAGCCAAAACTTGACATTGATAAGTCGGATGCCGAAATTGAACCGCTTGTGGAAATCAAGAAACTGCTCCTACCACTACCGAAATTTCAGACAGTTACTTTACATACAAAAATGACACGAAATGGAGAAAAGTTGCACCACCGAATACCTGCCTCATAACGTGGTCGACTTTATCAGAAGGAAGCCAGGGCCAGTGAAAGACACATATGATCGCTACACCATATTCCGCACGCTCATCACCGAAGATATGACATATGTCATCATACGGGAAACCAATCGAAAAGCCAGGGAATTCACCTGTATGGGATTCGGTAGATCCTACGAAGAAAAAGGAATAAAAAAATTTTACTTTAAAAAAGTTATATGCATTTTTGGCTATCGTTTCGTTTTGGGCTGTTTAAATTGAGTAACAAAAAATATCGGGATTTAAATGGAAGAATCAAAAATGTTGTTGAGAAATATTCAATTATGGAAATCACCGATTATTTAACTGCAATCGCATACAATACTAAATATATTATAACTAATAAAAAAAAAAAAAATATTTAATAAAAAATCTAAGCAAATCTTAAAAAAAACAAAAAAAAACATTAAATTAATATTCAAATAACATTTAATTAATATTCGAAAAACATTTACTCGAACGTCATTTTCTGGTAAAATTAATAACCGCAAAAATTCTTTAAAAAATTGCTCAATTTTTTCGTTTAAATCCCGATATTTTTTGTGTTTTGGAGCAAGAATTTTCTCGAGAACTATTTCAATTTTCGATTGTTCTAGTTGAAGTTTTAGAAACTTAAAAACAACCAACTAACCGGGAAAATCCATTATGCCAACCTTCAACGCAGGTATTTTTTCGAGCAGAATCTTCTAGTGTTGCAGTATAAACATTCCACGATTCAATAGAATACATGGGATTGCGGTTACAGTTTCACATCAAATCTGCCAATATAATTATCATCAAAATAATCCAATATTTCATGACATTCTTCCGGGATAACATTGCTTTTAGTTAAAGATTGGAAAGCGTTAATAACATCTGCTGGCGGCACAAATGCAACTGATAAAAACATACGAATTTTATGAGCGAATACTGCATTCTGGTAGTATTGAGCTTTTAAGCCCACCATGAAAGAAGCACAATTATTGTTTAGCATCTGGGGAAGATACGGAAACTGCATTTAAATATATACTAGCTTGTTCAAAGTCTGACATTAAATGCAATGATTTTAAACTACAATTCAACGATTTGAACTGTTTAAATGACCTTTTGTATGATTCAGTTAATTTGTTCGGTAATAAGACATACACTAATGGTAAAGATTGCTTTTCCTTTACCCCATGCATGGTAAAAAGTTGATTAAAAATTAACGGTACTGTTCTGAAAGTACCGTCAACGAATCACATGTCAGATTCCGCCAAAAATTGAAAATTTCATTGGGTTGAGAATATCAAAATCGGAGTTTCAGTAGGCCCTAAATCTTACAGCAAAAATGGATCACCCTGAACAGTAACATTAAATTTTTCTTGTATAATTAAATCAATTGACGATTTCGGAATAACAGCATTTTCTTGTCTTTGCCTGTGAATTGTGCGCTGCATGGACGGAATAGACGGCATATGGACTCTTACTGGATTAGTAATGGCAACAGTAGATTCTGTAATAATATGTTGTATATTAATATTTGTAGATAGTGCCCTCTTTTTAATTTCAGTAAGGGTTTTTCTAACAACTTTCTCTCCAACTTTCTTTATTATAACATCACCTTTGGTATAAATTCGTGCTTTACATAGTTTTTGCCGATTATTCATGCATACCCAGTACGTAACATCATTATGGTATTTATTTTTGACTAGCAGATTCCAGCGCTCGAAATTCGAGCGTAGTTTCTAGGCAGCTTTATTTTCAATCTTAGCCAATTCACAAACCAACACTATTATTGTTTATTATTATTGTGAATGAAGATAACAAACTCATTAACAAACACATTAACAAATTTAATAAAACACACATAGCATATGTATAATTTTATGTATGTGTAAGTAGCAACTTTAAATGCCATTTACTCAAAATAAAGGAATAAATTAAAAAATCTATAAATCTGCAAAACGGCTAAAAAGAAATACCTTTCAAATAACATACGTTTGGTCAAAATCGGGATAAAACGGCAAACAAAACATTGGCACAAGAAATCGCCTAGCCTATTAATAAAGGGTTTTTCAACAGGGACGCTACAAAAGTAGAAAGACAGGGACAGTAAACGACGCCATATTTCTTGCCGCTCTTTTGGCATTTCTCTTCAGTAAGGTTTGCCATTTCATGATGGAAAGATATACGAGCCAACAACGAGCCGAAATTATTACAATTTACTACCGAAATTCGGAGTCAGTGGCCTCAACGCTAAGAGCGCTACGTCAAATTTATGTCATAATCGTCCTAGCGGATCAGCAATTGAGCGTCTAGTGGAAAAATTTGAATCCACAGGCACAGTACAAAATGTTCCCGTGCCAGTGAGACAAAGAAGTGCCCGTAGTGTCGTAGTGCTGCCGCTGAGGCTTCAGTTGAAGAAAGCCCAAATGTGTCTCTCACGCGTCGTTCTCAAGCGTTGGGCATCTCTGTGACGTCGTTTTGCCGAATTTTGCGAAAAGATCTTGGCCTACATCCTTACAAGATCAAATTGACGCAAGAACTGAAGCCGCTTGACCACCAGAAGCGTCGTATGTTCGTGAATTGGGCTGAGCAACTTGAAAATGACTCGGATTTTCATCGCAAAATCATCTTCAGCGATGAGGCTCATTTCTGGGTGAATGGCTTCGTCAATAAACAAAATATGCGTTATTGGTCAGACAGCAATCCACACGTACTCCATGAGTCATCATTGCATCCCGAAAAAATTACGGTTTGGTGCGGTTTATGTGCCGGCGGCGTCATTGGGCCGAACTTTTTCCGTGATGATCAAGATCGGCACGTTACTGTGAATGGGAATCGCTGCCATTCAATGGTAACCGAATATTTTTGGCCCCAATTGGATGATATGGACTTTGAGGACATGTGGTTCCAACAGGACGGCGCCACAACACACAGCGAATGTCACAATCAATTTACTGGAAACCAACTTTGGAGAACGTGTTATCTCACGAAATGGTCCAGTCGATTGGCCGCCTCGGTCGTGCGATTTGACGCCGTTGGACTATTTCCTGTGGGGCTACGTCAAGTCTATGGTCTATGCCAACAAGCCAACGATGATTGATGAACTTCGTACGAATATCGAACGTGAAATTGCAGCAGTATCGGCCGATTTATGCCTGAAAACTGTCGAAAATTTGGTTCAGCGTCTGGACTTCTGCATGCGTGCCGTGGTGGCCATGCAAAAGAGATCGATTTCCATACATAATGGCATCGAACGTACTTTCACATGAATAAAGAATTTCATTGATTCCAAAACCGTTTTTGTTTTATTTAAAAAAACTTTTGTAGCGCTCTTATTGAAAAACGCTTTATTATAGATAAATACATAACCATCTACTAGAAAGTAAAGCTTATTTTTGTTGTTTTTAAATTATCCATACTGGGGTAGAAATTTTATTTTATTTTATCAAGTTTATATTATTTTAAATCTTGTATATTTTTCTGTACCAAAATGAGTTTAATTTTTATGTGTTTAAATAGTAAAAATTAATTATGAATTAATATATATTTTTGTTGAATGACATTTCGTGGGTTTAATACCACGTTGTTAGCCTATTGCGAAATGGGACCAAAGATGGAAAGTTTTTTGTTGATAAAATTTTGAAAACTCCATTTTTAAATTCTAAAAAATTTTCTTAAGCAAAATTTCAAAAAATAGATCTGGCACTTTAAAGTTTTGTTAAATATATGTTAAAGATTAATTGTGTGAATTTTTAAGTAAATTTCTTTGCCAGAATTTTTTTTTACAAAGAATTTTTTTAAGTTTTTTGTGAAATATTCAGTAAAAGTACTCCTTCTAAATAGTTTGTATTAAAAATTTATCAATTTTCTACTTTAAAATTTTATTTATATTTAACTTAATAGTCTAGGGTTTCTGAAAAAAAAAAATATAATTGCGCAATTTTTAAAGAATTTCTTCGGCTATTAGTTTTACCAGAAAATGAGATTCGAGTAAATGTTTTTCGAGGAAATGTTTTTCGAGTATATGTTTTTCTAGAAAATGTCATAGAATCGGCCGCACATGGTTTACACAATAAATTCCGTTTAATCAACCAAGTATGGAATAAAGGTATGGTGCCTGTACAATTCGAAATCATTTTATCCCCTCAAAGGAATGATTTACTCTGGGAAGTTGCCTGGTCAAGAACATGAGGTAAATCAAGGGCAGAATGTTGTTTATCAATTAGTGGAAAGATATGTGATTACATAATTTATGCTAAAAAATTTTCACCACGTTGGATGTGGCGCGTACAATGATGAGGTAGAAAACTGCATTTGTTGGAATAGTACGCTCAAATAAAATATTTGTAGGACGTGAGTTCCTCAAAATTCCTGCGCGTCAAGTTTGCAGCTCATTGTTTGGCTTCTACAAAAGCAATGTATCACTATGCTCATATGTTCCGAAGAAGATTAAGCGTTAATTTTGCTGTATACAATGGTTGCGATGCAAACACAACTGAAATAAAACGAAGCCAAGGGCTATTCTGGATTACAATGCGTGGATACAATAGATCAGATGCTTGGCACGTATTCAACAAACCGCTGGCCACTTGCAATATTCTACAATATGGTAGATTAGGGTGGCCCTTAATAAAAAAAGTGTTAAAACTGTCGGTCTCACCCCCTAGAAATATACGAATAGCAAAAAAAAAAAAAATGAGAAATACAAAGTTTTGGGCCCATCAAAAAACTTTTAGTCGTGGCGCAAATCGATTGAAAATTTCAAGTTTGTTGATATGGGGAAAATATAACTTTTTCTCAGATTTTCCAAAAATTTGGTTCTATAGTTTAATTTTTCCGACAAGAGCTGTTATATAATTCGGGATCAGTATTAAATTATGCTTCCAAAAGGCTATAAAACTTAAAAATCGAACAAAACCTCGCCAAGAAATAGCAAATGCCCCAGACCACTTTTGTACCAAAAAAAAAAACTAGGTCATGAAATTTGATGGCATTTTTTTCAACTTTGAGAAATTGATTAAAGCCATCAATCTTTTTTGGTTTCTATACTTATAAGTACTCAGATATGAAGTATTGTTTTATTACCACGTTGTTAACCTATTACGCATTGAGACGGAAAATTGGAAATTTTTTTGATAAAATTTTTAAAACTCCTTTTTCAAGTTTGAAAAAACTTTCTTAAACAAAATTTAAAAAAATTAACCTATCACTTTAAGGTTTTATGAAGTACATGTTGCAGATTAACTGTGTGAATTTTTAAGTAAATCCCTCTGCGAGAAATTTTTTGACAAGGATTTTATTTTTGCGGATTTCGAGAAAAATTTGATTTTTGTGAAATATTCTGTAAATGTACTCTTTCTAAATACTTTGTATCAAAAATGCATCACTTTTCTACTTTTAAATGTTATATTTTATCTTAATAGCCTAGGGTTTCGGAAAAAATAATATGACTCCATTAACCCTTTTGGAATTGGGGTCACATATGACCCCAATCTAATAAAAGACAATTTATTCAAAAAATTCTAATATTTTGTAAGTGCTGTCCAATTTTTAGATGCGGACGCTTAAAATATAATAACCAAATGTGTAGAAGTTTCGTTCCAAAAATTTGGGATAAATCCGGGAACGTAAACCCATTATTTGCCAAGGCCAGCTTTGGATTTTAAGATATTTTAAATAAAAATTACCGAAAATCTATTAAACTCGATGAAACCACTATTTAGAATTTAAGAAAAATAATTCGGTTAATTTTTTTTTTTAACCCTTCAGTGTTCCTGAGATCAAAATTATTCATTGTGATATATCTCTAGTGCAATTGTCTGCTTATTGCTCGCGAATATAAATTAAAACAACTTTTAACCAATTTTGTTAAAATATCTAATAAAACCCACAAATACGAAAATTTCAAAATTATTATAAAATGTTTATTTGTTTGAATTACATTTATTAAATTTTGGTAAATGGTATTTTAATTTGCAGATTTTCAATATTATTTAATTAACTAGCTGTTTTTACCCGGTCTTGGCCGGGATAAAAAGGCCTCTGACTTGAAAAATGGTTCACTTTGCTTACCAGGCGCTGGGTACTTAGTCCCCAATTAACAAATTCCCCAATAAAATGAACTTTCTCCCCAATAAAAATTTTTTTGATTTTTTAATTTAGAAGTTTTTTATAAGATGCTGAATTACTTCATTCAATAAGTGATCATCATTGAGCAGAGACGTCAAATTCAAGTTTCAGAAATGAAAGACTAATGCGACGTTTAATATTATGTCGCAAGGTTTCTTTAAGCAACTGCTTATAGTATATGTGCGGCCTATTTTGATCAACAGGTAATTATTTCACATACGTAGATAAAATTTATCATACGACATTTCACTAAGCTGTGTTCCGCGAGCGAGTCGCGTCCGCTTCCGCGCGTTTGGCAGCCGCACCCATGCTGCCGCGCAGTTGTTGTCAACTTATTTTAATAGCCAAAATATATTTTTCAGATCATTGCGATATTTTAGCTGAGCTGTGTTCCGCGAGCGTGTCGCGTCCGCATCCGTCGCGTCCGCATCCGCGCTCCGCGCGCCTCGAGCCGCTTCCTCGCAGCTACTCCCCGTGCTGCCGCTTACTTCTCGTTAACTTATTTTAATTCCTAAAACATATTTTTTAGAGCATTGCGATATTTTAGCTGAGCTGTGCGTCGCGTCCACATCCGTCGCGTCCGCGTTCGCGAGCCACTTCCGCGAGTTTGGCAGCCACACCTGTGCTGCCGCGCAGCTGTTGCCAACTTATTTTAATTGTCAAAATATATTTTCCAGATAATTCTAGCTAAGCTGTATTCCCCGTGCGCGTAGCTTCCGCGCAACGAAATGATGTCATTGAAAAGAATACTCATTTTAAATGCATTTATTGTAGGACATATATTGAGAGCAGTATGCAAATGTTTACTAAAATAAATATTTAACAAAATTCATTAAATAAAAATATGTTAAAATTTAAGAATGAATTTGGGGAGTAAGTTCATTTTTTATTTCGATTAAAAAAAATTGGGAATTTGTTCATTTCTTTTGGGTACCTTTTTCTAAGTTTGGGGAATTTGTTCACCGTGTAGTTATTTCCCTGCAAACCAAATTTCAGAGAAATCCGTTGAAAAGTACAAATTTGTATAGGGAAGAAATATACCACACAACAGAATATAAATTTTTTATGAAAATTGGGCGTAGAAGTAGACGTTGTCGGTAAAAATCATATGGCGACCTTCCCCGGAATATGTACCAAATTTCGGAGAAAGCCATTGAAAAATATAAGTTTGTATAGCAATCAAATAAAGAAACAAATAAAAGGAAAAAATAAGTTTTATATACATAGAAGTTGGCGCAAATTAGGCGTAGCCTGTAAGAAGCATATGCTGACCTTCCCTGTAGTATAGAGATCGTGTGACCAAATTTTAGACATCCCTTGAAAAATAAAAATTTTTATAGTGAACAAATATACCAAAAAACAGAAAATTGATTTTGTATAAAAAGTGGGCGTAGAAGTAGGCGTGGCCGGCAAGAATCATATGGCGACCTCTCTGGAATACAGAGATCGTGGTTAGCAAATTTCAGAGAAATCCGTTTAAAAAAAAATTGTGTAGTGAACAAATGAACCAAAAAACAGAATATGAATTGTATATACAAAGTGGGCGTAACAGTAGGCGTGACCGGTACGAAGAATATGTCGACCTTTCCTGGAGCAGAGAGATCGTGTGTACCAAATTTCAGAGAAATCGGTTGAAAAATACAAATTTGTATAGCGAACAAATATACCAAAAAACAAAATGAATTGTATACAAAAAGTGGGCGTTAAAGTAGGCGTGGCCGATATGAAGCATATGGCAACCTTTCCTGTAGTACAGAGATTGTGTGTAGCAAAATTCAGAGAAATGCTTTGAAAAATAATAATTTGTATAGCGAACAAATATACCAAAAAGCAGAAAATGAATTGTATATAAAAAGTGGGCGTAAAAGTAGGCGTGGCCGGTAAAAAGTATATGGCGACCTTTCCTGGTGTGTAGAGATCGTGTGTACAAAATTTCAGGAAAATCCGTTGAAAAATAAAAATTTGTATAGCGGTCAAACAAACAAACAAACAAACAGAAAATTAATTTTATATATATAGATTTTTCTTATATGCAGCCTGAATACTTACGTCTATAATCGTATACAATTTGTAAAACAAATTGTTTTTGCTCTTCATCTTTTGTGAAAAGTGAATTAATTATATTCCTCCATCAGCTTAACACCCCTTTCTGCTGTGTCATTGACTACCTACAAGAAACCAATAATTTCTTTTGCTTTGGTAAAATCAGCAATTTGAAGCCAATTTGTAGAGTTGGATTTTAAAAATTCTTGGTCTATTGAGAATCTCTTAAAAATTTTTGTTTCCACGAAAACGAACTGTTCAGTGCCATTACCTATAATGGTTGATTTTTTATAATCGGTCGCTTTATATTATCTTCAATGTCACCTACATTGTTTATTAGCTTGGGGTCATATGTCACCCCAATTCCAAAAGGGTTAATGGAGTCATATTATTTTTTTCCGAAACCATAGGCTATTAAGATAAAATATAACATTTAAGAGTAGAAAAGTGATGAATATTTGATACAAAGTATTTAGAAAGAGTACATTTACAGAATATTTCACAAAAATCCAATTTTACTCGAAATCTGCAAAAATAAAATCCTTGTCAAAAAAATTCTGGCAGAGGGATGTACTTAAAGATTCACACAGTTAATCTGCAACATGTATTTAATAAAACCTTAAAGTAATAGATTCATTTTTTTAAATTTTGTTTAAGAAAATTTTTTCAAACTTGAAAAAGGAGTTTTAAAAATTTTATCAAAAAATTTCCAATTTTCAGTCTCAATGCGCAAAAGGTTAACAACGTGGTAATAAAATAATACTTCATATCTGAGTACTTATAAGTATAGAGACCAAAAAAGAATGATGGCTATAATCAATTTCTCAAAGTTGAAAAAAATGCCATCAAATTTCATGACCTAGTTTTTTTTTGGCACAAAAGTGGTCTGGGGCATTTGCTATTTCTTGGCGAGGCTTTGTACGATTTTGAAGTTTTGTAGCCTTTTGGAAGGACAATTTAATACTGATCCCGAATTATATAACAGCTCTTGTCGGAAAAATTAAACTATAGAACGAAATTTTCCAAAAATCTGAAAAAAAGTCATATTTTCCCCATATAAGCAAACTTGAAATTTTCAATCGCTTTGCGCCACGACTAAACGTTTTTTGATTGGCCCAAAACTTTGTATTTCTCATTTTTTTTTTTTTTTTTTTTTTTTTTTTTGCTATTCGCATATTTCTAGGGGGTGAGACCGACAGTTTGAACACTTTTTTTTTTTCCTCAATATAACGAAGGGCCACCCTAATGGTAGATATTGTTGTATTATATATAATAAAATAAAGCCAGTAAAAAAAACCGGTAAGCGACGTTAAGTTTTACAATTGCTCCGACACCAGAGTTCAGAAAAAAACACAGGTTCGAGTTCAGTTATATTTTCAGTCGTGTTTAAGTCGTGTTTAAAATATAACTGAACTCGAACCTGTTTATTGTACATGTTCTGTTTTTTCTTACTACACGAGCCACAACACGACTTAAAATATAACTGAACTCTAACCTGTTTATTGTACATGTTCTGTTTTTTTTTTTCAGTACACGTACCAGAACATGAACTTTAAATAAAGCAAAACTCAAAAATGTCTGCTTTATGTGTGATTGAAACAAAAAGTACGTGATACATAAATGTTCGTGTAAATAACGGAATATTAAAACGAACACAGTCATGGTTGTGTTGGGCACCGTAGAAAATTTAGAAACGCACATAATTGATATGAAAATAAAGATATGTGTTGGCTGCTTTTGAACAGAACATTGTGTGTTTCATGTGTGTATTTTCTGAACCTTGTCCGATACAATTAGCACTGCTTAATAGCGAGCTAAACATTCAATGTAAAGGTAAAATAAAATATTTCGAAACATACAAAAGCGGAAAAACTAAATATTTTTTGTCCTTGTAGCTTGTAGCAAGACCGACAGCAGGAGCTGCACCTTATTTTGCGCCTCGATCAATTCGGGCGTCATGCCAGTAATGTAGTGTGGAATACGGACACTAGTGTAAAACCAGAGCGTATTGCTTTACTTGCAATAAAGCAGTTTGTACTAAACATTCAACATTGCTGCATCGTTGCAATGCCTGCACACTCGAACTGGAAAATCAGTGAGAAGCATCACAACAGTAGTTTTTTTAATTTTCTCATGTTGTTTAATATTAAATAAAACCCAACTTTTCAACAAAAAAAGCATTTCTTGTGGCTTTTTATTACTTTATCTAATCTAAAATTAGCAATCAAACCCATCAAAACACACCTCATCAACGAATATACGATACAATTTGACCTTTTCACAATCTTAAGGCCAACGGGACACTCACTAATCGGAGGCTTTAAGAAGGAAACAACAGCTGGAAATTAAAAACTTAGTCAGACCAAAAACTATAACAATTTTTGAAAAATCATTAAAAACTCATTGAATTTGCGGGCCCATAGTTTTAATACGACACTTTATGAAAGACAATGGCTGCTAACGAATGTGGGGTAGCCCACAAACAGAGATCTACTACCACAGATGTACCACTCACCCACTTGCATTCTATGTATTTTCCATTACAGATATTTGCCATTGAAGCTTTTGAATATGCGAAAAATTACAACTAAAAATTTAAACAACAAACAAAAACGACATCAGAAAAACACAAACGCAGCTTTAGCTACGAATGTATGCTGGAGATGTTGTCGATGTTATTTCAGTTGGTTAATGTGTCAGTCAGAGATTGGGGGTGTCTATGGTTTAAAAGTAGTGTTGCCATAAAAAACACAATATGAAAAAATGCACATGGGTGTAGTCAAAATTACACATGTAATTTCCAAATTATACAAGTCATGGCATGCAAAATATAAAAAGAAAAGAATATTTGAAAAAGAAAAAATTTAATATTTATAGGATTAAAATGAAATGAGATGGTGGTGAGGCGTTATATGAGTAAATATAACTGAATTTTTTATAATAAATTTTTTAAAAGATTTTTAATATTTAAAGAGAAAGACAATCTCACATGGAAAGGTTTTTTAATCAAAATAAGTTTTTAATAATCTTTAAACTATTTTCGAAAAATATTTACATATTCCAAATAAGACCAACTAATTTGATTGTATTAAATTGCGCATAATATGTTTAATTATACATAAAGTGGCAACACTACATAAAAGGAAATTTGTTTGTATTAAATCAAGAGCAGGGACAGCCGATATATAACTACATCAAACCAAAACCGATAAAAGATATAAGCGCCACAATTTGGATTTTTGTTTCTTTGATAAAATTCAATAATTCACAATCACGATACGCATTATCACTCAAAATCCCATAACAGGAAATAATACCATTGCGAATTTACAGCACAAGTAATTTTTATA
Organism: Cordilura impudica; assembly: GCA_963682025.1. Classification (NCBI taxonomy): domain Eukaryota; kingdom Metazoa; phylum Arthropoda; class Insecta; order Diptera; family Scathophagidae; genus Cordilura; species Cordilura impudica. Next base: position 89,219,676 of record OY821518.1, on the reverse strand, counting down.
TTCCAAAAATAAAGCACATATAATTAAAATTAACGCCCGTATTTTTTTTAATTTGGCGCTTATGCCTTTTTGGCGTTTATGGCTCCTTATTGTCTCTATAAGTAAGTAATTGTGTTTGTCCACGTACATCCATTTGTGAGGATTTGCCTGTTACTGTTGTCATTTGCTAATGCTTTATGTCCACTTTATTAAATGTTCATATTGGATTAACGTACTGTTTGTTGCATTTCTACCAAACGAACACCAATGGATGACAGGGCACAGCTGTTTTTGGGGATTACAGTTTTCATAAAAATATTTTCGTATTTTTGCATGCAAAGCGTAATACACCAGCAATGTTTGACAAAGTTGTTGTATTCAGAATTTAGCTGAACATTTTATTAATTTGCTGCAAGGGTAAAATAAATATTCGATATCAGGATCAGGTTCGGATCACTATTTCGCACAAATTTAATGGCCATCCATATAATGAACGGAGCGGAATATATACTCAATTTAATTGATACATACCCAATGTTTCGTGCAACTTAATGGAATTATATCTTAATATTCTCAAAAAACTTGAATCAGTACAGAAACAATTCCTACCATTTTGTCTTCGATATCTTCGGTTGAATGTGAAATTGAGTCTCCCACCGTTTTGCAGTTGTTTGGCTCTAATAAAGCCTCCAACTTTGAAAAGTAGAAGGATCATTTTTAATATAACATTCGTCCTCGACTTATTTTACGGCAGAATTGATACTGAATGCCTTCTTGGAAAAATATGTATAAATGTTCCTAACAGACAACTTCAATCTTATGAACCTGTTTACCTAAATTTCCACAGATCAAACTTTATCGATTTCGATATTCCGAAGAATTTGCGAAATAACTCAGAATAACTTTCTAAATCGATTTAGCGATGTCCGTCCGTCTGTCTGTCTGTCTTTCTTTTCTTTTTTTTCAGAGTTCAGAAAACAACACACACTGAATAAAAAACTCGTACATATATGTAAACAAACATAGCTCAGACCAACAAACACATATTTTTATTTTCATATCAATTATGTGTGTTTCTAAATTTTATACGGTGCCCAACACAATCATGACTGTGTTTCGTTTTAATATTTCGTTATCTAAACGAACATTTTTCTATCACGTATTTTTTTTGTTTCAAACGCACATAAACCGCACAGATTACAATGTAGCTTTATTTTAAGTTCGTTTTCTTGCACGTGTACTACTCAAAAAAACAGAATTTGTTCTTCAACGTGTAAATCCAAAAATTAAAACATTATCCACTTGCGATCGGCAAAATCTGAAACACTCCTATAACAAGGACAACAATTGTTTCAACCAAATTTATTTTAAAAAAATCTAAAATAATTCATTAGCCCCTATAAAAAAAAAAAAGATAATAATAAAAATAATAAAAATAAAAAAAATAAAAAAAAATAAAAATAAGAAGATAGTAATAAAATAGAAAACAGAGAAATTTTGTATGTTGTTTATGATTTAATTTAGTTTTTTTTTTCGATCGCGAGTGGGTAATATTTTAATTTTTAGATGTACGCGTTGAAGAACATGCTCTGTTTTTTTAGCAGTACACGTGCCAGAAAACGAACTTAAAATAAAGCTACACTCGAATCTGTGTTGTTTATGTGTGTTCGAAACAAAAAAATACGTGATAGAAATATGTTCGTGTAGATAACGAAATATTAAAACGAAATACAGTCATGATTGTGTTGGGCACCATACAAAATTTAGAAACACACATAATTGATATGAAAATAAAAATATGTGTTGGCTGCTTTCGAATAGAACATTATGTGTTTCATGTGTGTATTTTCTGAACCATGATTTTTTTCCTTTTGAGGTGTGGAATTTTCGAAAGATACTGTCAGCTTGTGCTGAGAGTATGTACGATTCACCAAAGGTGCTTATCGTTACCTAAAATGCAAAAAGGCGGAACTAACAAAAATATAATTTTACAGGAGGAGCAAAAAAACTTTGTTAAATGAAAACTATAAACATTTTTAATGAAGTTTTTTCTAATTTCACTTTAAACACACCGACAAATTTATTTTTAAATAAAACAATTTTTTTTTTTTAATTATTTGAAGAGTTATGTTAAATACTTTGACTTCTGTTTTTCTGAAACACAAAAAGACGTATCTACAACAAATAAGTTTAAACATATAGTTGAAGCATTTTTAAAATTTAAAATGTCTATTTTCGACTTTAAGAACGTATACGAATTTATAATTGATTATAAAAAAATTTAGTTTATTGATTAAAATAAAGTTTAACGTAAGGATTTCAAATTAAAGGTTTTTAATTTTTAATTTGAGATATACATATATTCATAAGTTAATTCAGTTATATATTTTAATGTTATATACATATAAATGCATTTTAAAACTATTTTTGAAATGGAATATTGTCATAGAAATAATGACAGTCTGCAGGTAGTAATTTTTTAAGATCCTGTAGATGTTGCCATTTTTTAAATGAAATTTTTATTCTCTGCTCATGTAATTGCGAAGGCGCAACAAGTGTGAATCTCTTTCCAATTCGTATCCCAAACTACGTATCATACTGACAGTGGGATCTCCGGTCTTATTACCTAAAATCAAATAAAAAGTTTGAAATTTATAAATCTTTTAGAACAAGTTTATAGATTTAAAATTGATTGATCGTGATCGTTACCTGGTCTAATCGAAGAATATCGCTTAGGAATAGACTCATAGTTGAGAAAGTAATTATGATTTAAATGATGCACTGTCAACGGTTTAGGGCTTCTCCGGGCAGCTTTTATTTGTTCAACAAATTGGAGTGGTAAATGTAATTGTTTATTTTTTATTCTCCTTTCAATCAAAGAGTGGGTTGCATCACATTCCATTTGAGTGTGACCAACTACCATGTACTTTTGCTCTATTGTGATGTTTTTTTCTACGCATAAGGAAACTAAAGCATTAGATAGAACCACATTTCTATTTTGGTAAAAAGAACCATCAGAATAGAGAATAATGTGGTGTATGTCAGGGGATTTAACAACAGCATTTCTTAAATAATTTACGATAATTGTTGCAAATATCGATGATACCAGATTTCCTTCTGTTTCATCCCAAACATAATTATCGGAGTCATGGTTTGTAACATTATAAATTGTGAAATTATGAAGTTGTAATTTCATTTTATAATAAGCGGAGTTGGCTTTCGATTGCGGTATAAGCTTCAGTGCTTGCATATCCATACAAATTAGTAGACTCAACCCAGATTTAGCATGTTCAATATCGTTTTCTTTTTCGATTCTCATTTTCTCTATTTCATTTCTGTGATTTTCAAATTCATCCTGTGAAATATTTTTCGATTTGCTTGACAAACAAATGTCGCATTGGTCGTTTCGTGGTTTGAACACGGAGTAATTAGAAGTTTTTATTAACTTCATGAAGTTTGGAAAAGATACTGCCTCAATATCATTATCTTCGTGCTCTTTGCATGCCTCGGTATAGAGATCATAAGATTTGAAGTCTACCTGGAAATATTGTTTGGCTGTATATTGTCGACGATAATGTGATTCCAATTTTGGAACGTCTTCCAACCATTTTCGCAAAAAGCTAAGTCTCTTTATATATAATTGTCCTTGGTTTGTTTCTCTCTTTGCTTGAGTCTTAACAGACTGTTGCTTTACATGATTCATCTGAGTGCAATGTAAGCCACTAGCATTTATGCATAATCTGACCATCTTTTCAGATATTCATAATGTTGATAAAAACAGTTTGGCACACACTTGAATACGATTTGTATTGTGCTTCAGAAAATAGTATTGTGTATTTGAACGTCTTGAGTTTTCGACCATAGTACGCTGTTTTTTTGAGCACTCAATCAGGTTTGTTACATAATGTCTTTTTTGGTCCCACGTCATTTTCCAGAACATTTCAAAAATTTCCTTACGTATGTCTTCCGAAAAATAGGAGCAGTGTCGAAGTGCACTTTTTTCGCAGAATTTAGAGTTGCACGCATTTCTCATTTCTCTCGGTTTTTTATCACTCATAACTTTTCCTTTGGACACACCTTTATATGTTTTTCCTTCCATACGATTACTTTTATTTTCTTGTGTCTGATTTTTGACAATTTTATTGGAACTTCTAAACTCCTCACTCTCTAAATTTGTTTGAGACATGTTTTCACAATTTGAATTCGTTATAGTAATTATGAATATTATTAAAATTCACAGTTAGTAATTGTTTTATAATTTATTACTTATTTTCACTGTTATTTCATAAATAACTTTGATAATTGTTAATGTTTCACAAATTTTTTTTTTTATATAAAAGTAGTCCGTCTATATAAAATCACATTTCCGAATGAAAATTAAAGCTTCATTTCACGATCACTAGACTGACTCATTATTTCTTGTTTAAGTTTAAAGTAACATTTCATGTTGATAGACTATGACATGAGATAGAGAGAGAAAACTTCATGTATGTGTATGTGGAATAGAAAGAGATGTTGAAGTATGTACAAAAGGGACTGAAAATATAACTGTAAAATAACAAATATCAGTATATACATACGTACATCGAGAAACTTCTATAAAGTGTAATTAGAAAAAGTAATAAGTATGTACATAATTTGTGGTAAGTGTTGCTCAGCTTTGTGGATACAGGGAAGTAATCCCGAAAGGGAAATATACCCCATGACAAATAATAGACTATAATTTCTTAACAAAATTTAGTTATTTAGTTTAATGGCATTCATATAAATCAATCAAAAACTCGATTTTGAATTTTTTGTTAGTTACGCCTTTTTGCATTTATCAAATAAACACACATTTAGTTACGTCCTTTTGTTTTTTGTTAATAAAAGCGTCATTTTTGATCACAGAAGTGTAAAATTTTGTCAAGACACGTAGTTTAATGGCATTCATAATAATCGATCAAAAAGTCGATTTTGAATTTTTTGTTAGTTCCGCCTTTTTGCATTTTAGGTAACGTTATGTACTAAATGATCACACTCGTCCACCGACCACAATCCTCTCGGTGCAGCCTTCAGATATTATTTCGCGGCTGTGGCCAGCTATCATAGCTGTTCTCCGTCTCCTGGAATCGCTTTTTTTCAGGATTGTGTCATCAATAGGGCCTTACGGACCTCCTCTGCTGTTTTCAGTGCCTCGCTTGCTTTATCTTAAGAATTTAATGACTGCAGCCCAGTTTTGTCCGACCGCAGTATCACGGTCACAATGTTCTCGAATTCTAATTCTACGCGTTGGTCTTCAAGCCATGGGCACATGAATACTACGTGCTCCACATTTTCCTCCTCGTTAGGGCATTGTGGGCACCAAGGTGAGCTATCATGTCAAAAGTGATAAAAGTAGCTCCTATAATTTTCGTGTCCAATTAGCAATTATATCACGTAGTAGCTAATTTCTTCGTGACTACGATTTATCTACTTATCGATGTTTAGGATCAATTTATAGATCCACCGACTTTTAGAAGAAGTTTCCTATCTTCTTTGCCATTTTTCCATAGTTTTATCTCGCTCGTAAGATTCGCCTAGAATCGGCCAAAATTTCGTTCCTTACCTTCTATATCTCTAACAGCTCGTTTGCCGCCAAATCTATTGGGTTAATTCCCACTACAATGCCAGCTGCGTCCGAAAATATTGCACGATATCCGCAACAGTTCTTCTGAAGATGGACGCCATGTCCTTCTTAGCTGTATTTTTGAGAGCTATCTGCCATACTGGTGATCCATAGCGCATGATCGAGTTCGGCATTCATAAGAATAATAGTTTCCGACTCTGGCGAGGCCCTACTACGTTTGGAATCATCCTGGGAAAAGCATTTGCTACATCTGTTGCCTTTTTCCACGCATAGTCCATATGCCTTTTAAAGTTCATTCTTTTTCCACTTCGGTCATGTGTTCTGCCAGGTTCAGATTCATGGACTCTAGCCTAATTTTTGATGTCCGAATGGCTGGGTTTCTAAGTTTCTCGCTCGCTCGTACTATTACTGCGATGTACCTGGAAAACCAACAATTGTTGCTTCCTCCGGTCATACTAATAATGTTCCACAATAAGGGTCCTAGAACTGATCCTTGAGGGACTCCTGCCGTAACAACGTATGACTCTGCCTAAATGTCTCTCCATCCATCTGTCTGTGTAAATCAAACTACAGTTCGCAATTATAAATAAATATTGATGAAATTTGAAGTGTGCGAAGTTAGCCCCCCATTTTTGGAAATACAATTTTTTGAAGATTGTTCTGAATTGTTCTAGGATTTTTCTACAATGTTCCAAAACGATGAGTGTCTAACATGTAATTTGTTCCGGTAAATCGAAAAAAACGAATTCCCACTTTTGGCAAAAAAAATTTCGCGGTTGTTCTAGGTTGTTCTAGTTGTTCAAAACATTGCTCCAAAATAGATATGTGTGTCGCAAACCGTAACGTACGCAAATGAGAACGAAAAACATTTTTTCCGCGATATCAATATTTTTATGCAACACGAAAGTTAAGGATTGTTCTATAATGTTCCCAAACGATAAGTTTCTAAAATATAATTTGTACCGGTAAATCGAAAAAACGAATTTTAAGCTTTGCCCTCTCTTTTGGGAAAAAAAAATTGGCGGTTCCGAAAAAAAAAATTTGAAAAAAAAATTTGGCGCTTGTTCTAGGTTCTTCTAGTTGTTCTAAACATTGTTCCAAAATAGATATGTATGTCGCAAACCGTAACGTACGCAAATGAGGACGAAAAACATTTTTTCCGCGATGTCAACGTTATTAAACGATATCAATATTTTTATGCAACACGAAAGTTAACGTACAGATTCCAAAATTTCTTTCGTACAAGGTATCCTGATTGGCACCATCAGATCGCTCTGAAACTAGGACATGTTATAGAGAGTACGTAAAATTAAGGGACCCGTATATTTGGGGTTGATTAAAACAGTTGATTAAAATAGTGCCATTCAGGATACCCTGTATGAAAGAAATTTTGGAATCTGTATGTTAACTCTCGTTATATAAGCTTTTATCGGCCATAAGACGAACGCTACTTAAATTGGTAAAAATGGGTGCATTTTCAGTAAAGTAAGTGACTTTACTAAATATTTTCATGAATGGTAAATTATTGGACATAGTGCCCATATAAAAATAATTTCAAATCTGCATGCCACAAATGAATAACAGTACCACTAAAATTTACTGTATGCTTATTTTCTATATCCATTATAGCCTCAGCAAAATTTGATCTAAGACCTGTCAAGAAACTCTTTCTATAGGGTATGGTATAGTCGCTCTAGACCAACTATAATTATCTTACTTGCTTTTTCTTTGTAATTTATCGCTTCATTTGAAGCAATTTGTAAAATATGTGAATTATTATTTTTTTTTTACATTATCCTAGTTAAGCCTACATGATTTAAGAAAACAAATTTTTCATAATAAGAAATAACGTTGGGCAAAAAAGGATTTAAAATGAAATAGAATATGATGGTCGGGCTTTCATCTTTATTATACATTTCTTCACAAACACTTAAGCTCCTTATGAAGTATGATTGGCAAGTTTCTCTTTACAAAGATATATCATCATTTAACCACTATTAAATGTATCAATCAAAATGTTGCATCCATTTCAAATAACTGTCACAGTTAGGCAGATTTAGCAGAAAATGATTTTCTGTACATCAACCCGAATAACTGGTTAATACATTATGACAGTGTGTTGAATAATAGACAATTACAATTATAAAAAAAAATTCTAACTCCTGCAAATTTTAACGATTTTTTTCTTTTCATTATTCTAATGACAAGCAAAAGATTAAAAAAACCAACTCATCTGTACCACAGTATACTAAATAATATGTAGAAAATTACATATGTGTATCCTTTTTTATAATCCCTATTTTACGTTTTTGAATTTATTAGTAAATGAGTGATAAAAACCTTTTTATTTTACTAAACAGTTTTAAATACTTTATTATGTACTTTCTTTTGAAGTATTAAATTCAAAGTATAATGGGTTTGGAATACTAGTTTCAAAAATTGTTCACAAATTTATTCAAATCCTTATATGCGCGACTTACAATAAAGCTCTTAGAAAATATTAGTACAAAAATATGTCAATAATTAGCCTTTAAATTTTATCCTTCAAAATTTCCAACAAATTATTTTTAAAATAAATTATGTCGAGGATTTAAATGTATAAGTAGCGCATACCAAAATGTAATCATGCTAGATTTATTAGTTAAGTAACAATAAATATTTCAAGTTTTTTCCACAAATAAAAATAAAATACTATTCTGAAACTAGAGACTAAATGGAGTAAAACTACGTTCATAGTTCTTCATTTCGTGATCTTGTTTCCTTTTAAAAAAGACTTATTGATGTGTAAACATCTATACGCGCAGGGGGGTAAATTTCAATTTCACAATACAATCACAAAAACAGCGTAACTTATATCGGTGTGAGCTGAAGGAGATAACGCTGTGTGACTTATGATTGTATTGGTGAAAAAATATTTTCAAGAGAAACTGTTCATGGGCAATTACCCAATGCATTCGAAATTGGAATTGTGGTAGGAGAGACAAACCTAAGTAACTCGTGTTTTTAACACTTTTTTTAATTTTCAAATTAGCTCCATAGAACAAATATTTGATACCATTTTTTCTTTTTAAACATTTTCTTGAACACTACCTGACCAACTATTTGTAAAATAGTGTACACATTATTTATTTTACTAGCCGACTGCATTTTGTGGAATTTTTGATGTGTATTTTTATAAATACTTTATTCCTCAATAAACTATAATTAAGTTTTTATTCACAAACCACAACGATTTGTAGAATTCCACCAAAATATTTCTGTATTTTCTTAAGTTTTATTTGAGTTCTAAAGAAATCTTTTTTTCTGTTTTTATTACGTACGAATGACGATGTAATAATAGAATGCAAGTAAAGATAATGCAAAAGCAGTGTTAACTGACATGGTTGTCTTTGTTCGTACTTTTTTCAATATAGTTAGTTGGCAACGCCTCAGACCATATAAACAATTATATGTTAACAACTTTCATTAATAAACATTTTTAGTAATTATTACTATTAAGCATTAAATTGATTCTTACTAAGCATTAAATTGATACAAATTTGGAATATTTTCCAATAACTAGGATATAATATAAATAAATTTTGTTTAAATGGTGCGTGGTAAAGAAGAAGAAAGCATATATTTCAAAAATTCATAACTGCACTGTATTCTTAATCAAGATATTGCAGTTGAAATCACCAGCGATGACAATGTCATCATACATTAATATTTTATTCTCAACATCTGTTAAAAATGATTTCATGCATATATTTTTATCAGGCCGATATACGCAGCCAACTAGTAATTTGCTTTTCTCAGAAATGATCTCAATGAACAAATATTCGCTCAAATCATCAGAACCTGAATAGCATAAAATATTAAATACTATGCCCTTTTTCACATAAATAGCAACGACGCCTGCATATCTTACTCTGTCGACTCTTAGGGAGCAAAGTTGTATCATAAAGTTACTGGTTCGCCAGTGACGGTTGATACTTCGCCCATGCCTATAACCTACCTCCACGTGGTGCTCCCGGGCAACGCTAGGCAAAGCCAGTTAATTCTGGTGATTATTCCTAGCGGCTAAAGGTTAAGGTCAGGTCCACCAAGTACTATTCCTTTTGGGGAATAACTTGGTAGTGGCTAGTATGTGGCCAGGCTGGCTACGAAGCCTTACCTGAGGCCATAAATAGGTACCAAGGGTAAGCTATCAAGCCCAAGGTTACCTCACGGAGTCTTCATTCTCAAAGACAGCATAAGCAAAAACACAAAACTGGAGGTGTCAAAACCTACCAGATGAAATGGTTTTCACATCCCATAATTGTGTAGGTGTCCCAAGGTGAAATGAAGTAATGTAGGTAAAATGATAAGACGGTACATGAGCGAAAGGAGACCGGGTGTGGGTGCGTCAGTTGTCCTGACAAGATACCATGACGGAGGAATGGAGCAAGAGTGTGGGTCGAAGACAAGTCGAAGGCGTTTGAGACAGGCGCGTATGTCAATATAGCGTCCAAGACAAGTCGGAGACCAGTTGAAAAGCGAATTACCGAAAGTTGACGTAAGCATCATCTAGCATGATGGCGCCGATTAGTAAGTTCGGAGCGTAGTAGACGGAGGCAGGCATGAGTCGAAAAGTTCGAAGCTGTGAATGGATGAGCTAGTACCACTCCTAGCAAAGATGGCCATTGCAGTAGAATAAGTAGGCAAGAGGGTCGGATGGAAGATGAGTCCAAGAACGCTTGAGTCATTCGACAATACAGTGTTTCGCGAACGAGCGTAGTAGACAAATTGACGGTTATTGGAAGTATGTGTTTTTGCAAGTGCTGCCGATGACCGAGGACAATGTGTTGTACCCTTAAATAGCTTTTTTGGGAACGGCCCCTCGGGGAGTTTCGTGGTGGCTGTGGTAGCCCAAAATCGCGGGAAGAACACAGTTCGATGTGGAGTTACATTTCAACCAACCGGGTCTACGACCCATAAGCTTTTAGATCGGGCCAATCCAATAGCAAAGGAAGGAGTTTATGCCAAAACAATTCTCCTAGTTTGCTACCATCTAAGGAAGGGGCGCCAGTGGACGCCTTGTATCTCCCTCAGTGCTAAGCACACCGTGTGGTTAAGTCAACATGACAGGAACGCACGTAAAACCCAAGAGACTTCTGTCGACTCTTAGTAGGACATATCCGTTTAAAGAAACTGATAAGTTAGTGTCATTGGAGTCAAACCACGTTTCCGAGACACACATAAAATGTATGCCATAGTTTTCAAAAATAAATCTAAATTCGTCCATCTTGTTCCTCAAACTTTGAGCATTAATATGGCAAATCTGCAAACCATCACATTGTTTGGTCAAGATTCTGATCATATTTGCTGTGCCGTATTTGGAATTTACCCTGATGTTATTGAGATTGTGCATTAATAAACACGAGTAACTGGAGAAAAATAACGCACAAATTATCACAAAAAGTAATATTTAAACAAGCCAATAAAAACATTATTATAGTAAAGGTGAAATTAAGGATATAAAAAATTAGATTTAGATAATAAAGAAGGTATAAAAAAATTTTACAGTTAATAAAATTATCAAAACAAATCAAGATAAATTTGTGAAAAGTTAAAAATTTTAATGAAATAAGTTGTGGTAAAGAATTTACCTTATATAACATCACCACTTTGGTGATTGATGGAAAATGAAAAACTGTCGGCTCCCTCAGGTGGACGAAACAAGAAATTAAGATCATCAATTTCACCAATACGGATTATCTGGCTGTCAGCGGCTTTCTTCACATAGACCAATCCACGCATTGTAAAGGCACTATGAATTTGATTATCCTTTTTCATACGTACTGCTTTACGAAAAATTTGGTAATTGGACACCGTGAGGCTTTCATTAACGAAAAATTTATGGTTTGAACCAAGGCCAATATGATTTAATGTAAAGGCAAAATGAAAAAATTCTTGTCATAAGGAGACCACATCTTGACAATTATCGGCGCATCTGGCGAATTATTTTTATTTTTATTGTTCGCATTGCTTAGGCGATATATTGATTTGATAGCGGGCAACGGCAAAATAATTGTAGAGCAAATTAAACCAAAAATATCTTTAAATTTTCTCTTTCATCAAACGTAGATCAGACGCTACGGTGTTGTTTTCATGCCTTTTTAATTAAATTGTTTTGTTTTATTTTCACCGATGATTTGATGAACTTCATTGTAGACGAATCGAATTTAATCGCATTACAAACTGATATAAATAAACCTGCTAATATTACTCGGAATGAAATAGATCAGTTTATAGGTGAGTTCAACTAAAAAGGGTTGAAAAAATTTGTAATAACAGTTTTTTCTAATAAAAATTTTTTCAGGCATAGTCATTTACATATCTTTATAAAAGCTACCATCATCCATCCAGACACTATTGGAATACATTTATTGGCCAATAAATAAATTTGTACACAGCACAATGACATGTAACAGATGGGAGACCATCAAACGATTTTTACACTTCAACAATAATGAAAATATAAGACCACCAGGTGAACCCGGGTTTGATAAGCTCTTCAAGATTCGACCATTGTTGGAAAATATTCGTAAACGATTGTTGCTTGTGCCCAAAGAAGAATATTTAGTGGCTGATGCACAAATAATTCCTACAAAGTGCCGACATCACCTCAAACAGTTTAATTCAGCTAAGCCGCACAAATGGGGATTTAAAAATTTTGTCTTGAGTGGAGTTTCAGGTTTCAGTTATGATGTTGACATACTTGCCGGAGCTCAAAGTGATACATTTCCCGATGGAGCACCTAATCTTGAAGTAAGTGGAAATGTTGTAACAAGATTAGCAACTACAATACCAAAAGGACAAAATTATAAAATATTTTTTGATAATTGGTTTAACAGTCCGAAGCTTCAAGTGTACCTCATGAAAAATGGTTTATTGCCTTTAGGTACAGTCTAAATCGTGTAAACTTACGTCGGCTGTCACCCTATATCAACAAAAAAGCGCTATCTCTTTTTTGTTAATTATATGTCCTTTTAAACATTTTTTATACTTTTGTTACCTTTGTTAATTTTTTTTTTAAATAATAGTTTCTTATATTGCTAAATGAAGAAAATATTCTTCGAAAAAAATTAATGCTTCTATTCTCATACAAAAGTGATGATACGTTGTTTTGCTTTATGAAAGTTTTGCACTTGATGTTACGTTGTTTTGAATTTTGTTACTAAAATCGACATTTATGAACTAGAATTTTTCTAGAATTTTGTAGAAACATGTATTACGACCAAATGCACCATAATTAAAAGAAAACTCGATTTTGATTTTTTGATGTGTAAACATCTATACGCGCAATACAATCACAAAAACAGCGTAACTCATATCGGTGTGAGCTGAAGCAGATAACGCTGTGTGACTTATGATTGAATTGGTGAAAAAATTATGATATGTTCTTTTCTAAACATTTTCCAATTGTCTTTCAGAAAACATCAATATAATTTCAGAAAACATCATTCGAGTTTCAGAAAACATCAATTGAATTTCAGAAAACATCAATAGAATTTCAGAAAACGTCACTTGAATTTCAGAAAACATAAATAGAATTTCAGAAAACATCAATATAATTTCAGAAAACATCATTCGAGTTTCAGAAAACATCAATTGAATTTCAGAAAACATCAATAGAATTTCAGAAAACATCAATTGTATTTCAGAAAACATCAATTGTATTTCAGAAAACATCATTTGAATTTCAGAAAATATAAATAGAATTTCAGAAAACATCAATAGAATTTCAGAAAACATCAATTGTATTTCAGAAAACATCAATTGTATTTCAGAAAACATCAATTGAATTTCAGAAAACATCATTTGAATTTCAGAAAACATAAATAGAAATTCAGAAAACATCAATATAATTTCAGAAAACATCATTCGAGTTTCAGAAAACATCATTTGAATTTCAGAAAACATAAATAGAATTTCAGAAAACATCAATTGTATTTCAGAAAACATCAATTGTATTTCAGAAAACATCATTTGAATTTCAGAAAACATTATTAGAATTTCAGAAAACATCAATTGAATTTCAAAAAGCATTATTTGAATTGCTGAGAACATTAATTGTATTTCAGAAAACATCAATAGAATTTCAAAAAGCATCATTTGAATTGCTGAAAACATTAACTGTATTTCAGAAAACATCGATTGAATTTGGGAAAACATCAATTGCATTTCAGAAAACATCAATTGAATTTCAGAAAACAGCATAATCGACTTATTTTTTATGCACTAGAATATATGATGTTGATGTTTTCTTTAATTATTAGATGTTTACACATCTCCCTTGTGATCGGACTCACATGATTTTTTTATATTTCAAAGGTTCCAAAAATATTTTTAAATACTTGCTCTCGTCTCACAAAGTCGCTATTAAAAAATGTATGCAAATTTCATTTTATCATACCAGATCAAAAAGATGTTAATAACGTTCTTGTAAAGCTTTATCCTTCGTTAGCCTTTGAAATTTCCAATAAATAAAAAAACAGCTCTTTTAGATAAGTATTAATTATTCCACAAAAAAAAAAAAAAAAAAAAAAATAATAATACATCGCCATAAAAAAACAAGCAAGAAAATTATAGTCTCTCTTAGGTGCAACTAATTGGATATGGAAAATAAGCATAAACCAGATCTGAGTTGAGTTGTTATAGAAAAATTGACCAATCCTGACCGTATTGGTAAGGTCTTTTTTTGTTTTTTGATAGATTTAAGCGAAGATCAGCGCCATGTGGGGTCTATAGCTATGAATTGTCCTATAGGGTTTATTTTTGACTACAGATAAATGGATGCAATAAACACACACAAACCCAATTTGAACGAAACTAAAGTTATATTAAATTTAAAAAAAAAAAAAAAATCTTACTAAATTAATAAAACTTTGCTAAATATAAAACATTTTTATATATAAAACCAAACCAAAATTTTTCCTACATTAAGAAATGTTTCTAATTATAAAACTAAACTAAAAATTTTACTACGTTAAGAAATTTTGTGAATTTAAGCTGAATAGAAATAAATTTTGCTAAAAATAAATTTTCCTGCCTAAATAAATGTGTATTTCTAATTATAAATTAAAAATTTTTTTAGATGTAACATTTTTCTAAAAGTAAAAATTTTTTCAAATAGTTAAATATTGTTAAAATTAAAAATTTTCATAAAATCAAATAGTGCTAAAATTAAATAGTCCTAAAATTGAAATTTTTTTAAAACTAAAATTTTCATAAATTAAAATAATTTGCTTAAATATGCATAAAATTTTGCGAAAAATTAAAAATTGTCCTAAAATTAAAAATTTTCAAAAAAAAAAAAAAAAAAAAATTTTGATAAAATAATTTAAAATTTAACATTATGACCTTAAAATGAAGGTTAAATAAAGGACCTTTTTTTAACCCAATGTAGAAACATAACCTAACCAAATCTTATTATTTAAGTGGGTCACGTTCCAATTTAGATGGAAACAGGTAACAAGGTAGGGAGGCAAAAGGGGCAGAACACCTCGTTCCCAATCCCAAGGTAAGTATGGCCATCCATCCCATTAGCGACCGTAATTTTTTTGACAGGTTTTTTTGTAAATCGCACGTGAAATCTGTAGTGCGGTTTCCCTGGGCCTGAGCAAGACCCCACCCATCCGGCGAGCTAGGCCCTACGCCAGCACATGCGTACCTCAAAGGCCCAGGGAAACAGGCAGCAGAAATTCCACCAGCACCGCACCATTACAATCTATATGATAATTTCGATAATATGGCAATTTGAGTCGATCTCACAGGTATCATTTGTATGGGAACTAGGTCTGAACATTAACCGATCATCCTATGGCTTATGATGAAAGCTTATATACCAAAGTTCATCAAAATATACTCATAATTACGAATTGTAGTTTGATTACAACGATTACATGGGCACACGGACAGACAGACAGACAGACAGACTGCGGAAACTTAACGTGCCAAACTACCTCATGAAGATTATAGGTGGAGACTGCTTTACACACAAAATCATTTGGTATGAAACGGAAGTAGGAATGGTCTCAGATGAGACCTCAGCAGGGGTTCCACAGGGCTCAGTACTAGGGCCGTTGCTGTGGGATATAATGTACAGCCATTATTATTCCCGAGGAGGCCGACATTATAGGATTCACCGTCGTAGTCTGTGAACGCTTCCACAACGAAGTGCACATCTATGCGATTGATACCATCCGTTTAATAAGGATCTGGCTGGAAACGGTGGGACTGGAAGCACTTTTAATTAGCGGACGCAGGAAGAAGGAAATCGTGAAACTAGAAGCGAGTAATGTGGAAATCATATCCCCACAGGCGATAAAATATCTGGGGCTTAATATAGACGATCGGTTGTGCTTTAAAACCCACATGGTATATGCATGCTAAAAAGCGGCATGCTATGATAATGCCAAATTCTGGTGGACCCTTCAGAGCTGAGGGATCCTGATCGCATATCCTGAACTCCATATTGCTGTATGGAGCTCCAGTCTGGGTAAAGACTTTCAAAATGAAATGTGCTATCATTGTTCAGGCAAAACTGTCTTAGAGTCTGCTGTGGTTACAAGACAACATCACTGGAGGCAATATGTCTGGTAACTGGAATGATACCAATTGACCTAGCAGCAGAGGAAACACGGAGAATTTATGTCGCAAAAGAAGAAAACCCCGAGCAAAAAGGACAAGAGGGGCGGCCCATAGAAAGGAACGAGATTATAAACCAGTGGCAAAGAAGGTGGGATAACACAACCTAAGGGAGGTGGACCCATAGACTAATAACAAGTATTAAGAAGTGGATGGATAGCAGGTATGGCTAAATTAATTTTAACTCGACACAATTCTTAACCGGCTACGGTCGACGCGATGATTCAGCACTATGCCCAAGATGCCCGGAAATATGTGAAGATGCGGTACGTGTTTTCTTTGAATGTCCCAGATTTGAAGAATATAAACCCTGAGCACATAATGGATGTAATGGTGATATCGGAGGAAAACTGGAATTCGGTTTGCAACTTTGTAACCACAATCAACCAGAAGCTACGCATAAAGAGGAAGGCGAAAGTTAATAAGAGCATCCATAGCTCAAAGCACAGGATTAACCTTAAACACTAACCACCCCTCGAAGTAATACATATCGGTTTTTAGTGAGTAGGCGACTCATACGGATTGAATCTCATACAATGAATGATTCCATTCATATATTTGGAAGATTTTCCGCGCCCCAATTAACAAAAATAAAGACAAACAGGCAAGCAGACAGATAGACAGACAAGCAGACAGACAGACCGACAGATAGGCAGACAGACAGACTGATGATGTCAGTGTACAGCTGAGTGCTCTTTGAGAACGTAGCGCGTATCGAACTACATCAGATAATGCGGCATGTGTAATAGCGGGAATGATTCTGGTAGATTTACTGGCAAGCGAAGCTCGGAAACAATATGATTCGAAAAATAATAATACAACTGCTTCAAAATCCGAAATACGTAGGGCGGAACGCGAAATAACAATGCTTCAATAGCAGACTAGATGGGAGCAGAGCCTAAACGGCCATTGAAAATTCCAAACTATACCAAA
Source organism: Cordilura impudica (assembly GCA_963682025.1). Lineage (NCBI taxonomy): Eukaryota > Metazoa > Arthropoda > Insecta > Diptera > Scathophagidae > Cordilura > Cordilura impudica. Next base: position 89,202,482 of record OY821518.1, on the reverse strand, counting down.
CATAGAAATATGGATGAATAAACGTCATGGAGAAGTGAACTACCACAACACCCAGTTTTTAAGCGGTCATGGTTGTTACAGAAGTTACCTGAACGGATTTGACACGATGATTCTCCTATGTGCCCTGGGTGTCCAGACGAAATAGAGGACGTGGAACATATAATGCTTGTATGTCCTAGATTACCCAATGAGCGTGTGCAATCAGATCAAGATATAGGGATTCAGGTGAGAAAGGAGAATATTCTGGAGGCTATATTAAGATCCGAGGAAAATTGGAGCAGGTTGACCGACTATATTTAAGTTCTGCATAACATATTGAGTGCAGAGGAGTTGAAACGACATTAAACGAGGGAAGTAGCTGTGGTGATTAGCTAAGTCTATAATGCCCTGTAACATAATACCTTAACAGGCAGTTTCGCAGGGTAAAAGGAAGAAGAGGGGGGTGGTTTTAGCCGGTAAGAATCCGACATAACCCGAATTGGATTTCTCGGGAATCTTATATAAGAGTTCGACCTTCCGGATACAAAGATACACAGGCAGATGGACCGACATCATTAAATCGCCCCAGAAAGTCATTCTGAGTCAATCGGTCTAGGGTAAAATATTTTTGGTAGTTATAAACATCAGAACTAAGTCATTATATCCTGATCACATAGAGGCTAAAGGGAGTAAAACTGCGTTTCCATTTGTTAATTTCGCCATCTTATTTCCTTAAAAAAGTGCTTTAAAATTTTAAACAATTACATTTTTCAAAAAATATATTTAAATACTTATGCTTGGATATACTAATTTTTTTCATTTTATCATATCAGGACAAAAGGATAAATAAAATTGTTCAGGGTGTTTGGGGGATTGATGTAAATAAAATATTTCAAGGCAAGCATCAGAAAAAAACAAAAGGGTTAAATATAATTATTCACCGTGAATATAACGCGTTATTACAAACGTACCTTTTCGTTTGTTCGGGTTTCTTTTATTCTAACATACTTTTTCATTTCTTTCATACTTCTCACACTTCAGTAGATTAGTAATAATAATTAGGGTAGTATTTACATAGTATTAATTCATTTAGTAACCAATTTAAAATAGGGTAACCAGCATAGACATCCCGCCCTTGCAGGAATGCAAAACAAGTAGGTACGGGAACTAGGTGGACAAAAAATCAATATATGTGACCCGGTCTATGAAAAGGTGGCTTATGACTCAAAAAATTATTTTTCACTTTTATTTTGGTTCGGATAGTTTTTGAGACGCTCTTTCACATGGTGAAAATCAGAAAGTCCTAACTTGCTTGGAAGTGTACTAAAAATATAGAGAAAGAAGAGCATAAGTGAAAGAAAAACAGAATTTTATTGAAAATCGAGAATCAAGATAATACATGGAATTGAAAATTAAACGCTACAAAAATGAAACGCTACAAAAATGATTTTACCAAAAAAAAAAAAACAAGCTATTTTGCACAAAAAATATTTATTTAGCAATATGTAGTAGTTTTTTCGCTGCCATCCTTGTTGAAACCTTTGAAGTTGCACGTTTTTTGAATCTTCTTCTGGAGATGAGGCCTTACGTCTTCTTGATTTTTTTATTGGAGTTGAATTCGCAGGTTTCTTCAGTTTTTTATTTTTTGGATTGTGATTTGACGATGCAGCTCAGCATAACGAAATCAAGTTCGCGTTTTGATAATTCTAGATAGTTGTTTCTTGCATTTTTTATTATCTTTCGCGGTATCATTTTTTGGCATTTCTTATTACAGCAATGTTCCGAAATAAATTTATTTACCAATTCCTTTCCTTTGTTATCTATAGTAGACAAGTCCATTGTAAAAAACTTTGTTCCACTTCCATTTGATCTTCAGCTTGAAATAATGATTGTAGTTCCTCATCGTAATTGATACCAACATCATCGAAAGAATCATCATCATTCTCTTCATTTTCACCAAAATATTTTTGAAAAACTTCGCTAAATTCTTCATCGACAGACATTATTCACTAGTTCCTAACGGAAAAGACCAACAGAAACAATTACACCAACGAGATAACGAAAAAAAACTGACGAAATGCATTGTTTATATTTAACAGCTGATTTCTCAAAATTTTGTTTTTGAGTCATAAGCCACCTTTTCATAGACCGGGTCACATGAAATATAAACTTATAGTATGGGCTAGTAATAAATCTTCAATACGCCCTGAGTGGACGTTGATGACGATGGTCGCAGGTGTCACGGTAGATGGACCCAACACAGTGTTGTTCTTATTGTTGTTGTGACCACTGGTTCATCGGGTGTAGTTATCTACGGCATTACTGGTAGAGTTGATGTGCTTATCGCGGGCGTCCTGCGGTTGAAATGGAGCAGGGTATGGTGTTCGCACAAACCCTCAAGACAACGGTCTCTACATGTTCAGTCTAACAAAAAATGGTGACATAAGCAAAACACATTTAACTATGCTTAAACGGCGATAAGATGTCATTTGAGGGAAAACCCCGATACTGCCGAATGGGATGGTCATTCCTACACAACTGAAATTTTTCATTGTTCAAGCTAACTGCATTCAAATCCTCGTGTATGTCTCTGGCGGGGCAATCAGTGGTGAGTCAACGAGGTTGTGTAGATAAAAAAAAAAACAAAAGAAACGGAATTAGGTTTGCTCATGTTGGAGTAGTAGCACTAGTTTAACAACAATTGGTCTTTTAAGGATTCCATTAGCTGTTCTTACATCAGCCACTCGTACCTTTTGACATAAACTTTCTCAGCGCGACTAAAATGCCATTCGTGGAGGGTAAATTATCATTTCGGATAACCACAAGTTCACCAACAGCAAAATTTCGTTCTGTACACTTCCACTTATTCGTTTTGTGGAGTTCAACCAAATACTCGGGATTACACCGACGAGCGAAATAATGATTCATAATCTTTAGCTTCTGCCATCTCTTGACATAGCTTAATGCACTACCAATAAATAAATACACGGAAGTGAGAGGTCTCACGTCCGACATGTTATTTGTCATATGAGGTCGAGAACTCAGACAAGCCTCTGTTCGAGCCAACATTGTGGAAAACTCCTCGAAGGTAAATTTCTGCGCGTGGGCCACCTTATTTAAGTAAGTTTTAAAACTCTTTACCCGGCTTCCCTGAGGCCCCCCATGAGTGGTGCCACGGGGGTATAAAAAGCCACCCGAGATATTGAAACACATTTTTCGAAACCAATTTTCTGCATCGAAAAGAAACCGATGTCGGTACCTTTTTAAAATGATGTCCCATTATCAGAGTACAGATCTGAGGGACAGCCAAGACGTGAAATAAAACGGAAAAAGGCAGCTAGAAAACAGTCAGTGAATATATATCACTTAAACATTCTAAAGTAACCTGAGTAGGGTAACAGCTTAGGAAATCTTTTCTCATAGGTAACAGATGGGGACTGTGGCAATCTGCCTTTCATACGCATAAAACCATTGGAATCTATAAAGGGGTTAAAAGCTAACAAAGAGCTGGATCGTGCTAGCTGAGATCCTGACATTAAAATAGAATCTTCGGGAAAATGAGTTCTCTGTCACACTGCAATCAGACGAACTTTAACTAAATTGAGTTCATATCTACTTAAGTCAGGGGACATATCAGGACGCACAGATTCATGTTTTGGGTTAATACGTAGAAAAACCCGAAAAACATGAGCTCTCAGGGCGCGAGGTAAGTCTAAGAAACGGTTCAGTAATATTTCTAAAATAGGGAACGATCATTTTTCTTAGGCCACACGGATTGCAGGCGTCTTAATCATCGAGGACCATTCCATAAAATATCGATCCAGCGAGATCGCGAGCTGATAATCCACGTGTTGGCATATCAGCCGGAATATCTTGCTATTCAACGGGATTCCGATTGTCAATGCCAACTTTGTCCGATATTAACGAGACTTTATTTGCAATAAATATAGCCCAATCATACGGGGGTTTTTTAAGCCAAGACAGAACTATAGTCGAATCTGTCCAGTAAGAGGCTCCTAACATGATCAACTTCAACTCGGGATAAAGGGTATAAAAACTAATTAATCCATTTTTTAGCCTTAAACCGTATTAGAAACCCGTTTCAAACAATGAGTATTTTTCTTGTACACTCTAGTTTGACAACAAGAATTCTGGCCATTATTTTAATTAAAATATACGAGGGCATATCAATAAGTCCTATATGGTGTTGGCTGTTCGGAGAGAGAAAATTCGCAAGATTATTGTTGCTATATGCATATCATAGACTCTGTGACTTCGATTTTAAATGAGCACTTTGGTTGTAGAAAGTTGTCCGCAGGTTGGATATACCTATTACTCACAATTCACCATCAACGTAATCGGGTGACAACTTCAAAGAAGTGCTTGCCGTTGTTCAACCGCAGCACAGATCAGTATTTGTGCCATTTCAAAAATGTGGATGAAACATGGATCCCTTATAAGCAAAAGTCTAAACAAAAGGCGAACCAACCCAATGTACGCGGCATAATTCTTTTCAGGAGAAAATAAACAATAAACGATTATAATTATGGCAGTTTATTCAAAGACAATTTCAAATTAAACGACTGTATTTGGCCAAGAAGAAAATGTTTTCGCTCAAGACTAGGCACGGGATACATCCGTTTAATCATCGCGGCAAAATTGCATGAACTGGGCTACGAATTTCTCCCTTATTCGCCATATTCTCCGGATTTAGTCCCTAGTGACAATTTTTAATTTCCAAATCTAAAGAAACGGTTTAGCAATGAAATCATTGATCAGACTAAAGTCTTTTTGAAGAACCTGAAGAAATCCTATTATTTGGAAGAGTTAAAAATTTAGAAAAACATTGGACAACTTGTATTGAGCTCGAAGGAGACTATTGTGAGAACTAATTGCTTCCTTATCCATCATTTTCGCCGGATTTAGCCCTAATGAATATTTTTTATTTCCAAACCTAAAGAAATGGCTTGACCGAAATATATTTAGCTTCAGCAATAAAATCATTAATCAAACTAATGTCTTTTCGCTCAACCTCAAGAAATCCTGTTTTTTGGAAGAATAAAATATTTGAAAGACCGTTGGACAAATTGTATTGTATTTATCTTTTTTGCATTCAAAACTTCATTTTCTAGCAACAAATATTGTGGTAAATTTGTTTGTTTTCTGTAAATATATATATTTGTATTTCTAAATATATACTTCTTTCTTTTAATTAACATGTGAGACAATTAAGTATTTAAAAGAGATGAAACATTATATAGTTATTTTCAGTAAAGACTTAAGTTTGTATCAAAGAAATAAATCAAAAAAAAAATAAAAGAAGAGAATTTTAAAGATTTAAAATTTTATAGAAAGTATATGTAAAACGTTAATACATACATACCTATGTATGTATGTATGCATGTAAGTAACATATGTATTCACCTCAAAACTATTATTTATACATAAAAGATTCTCACATAAAACATGTAGATAAAAAATAAATCAAAGTAATGTAAACACATAAATTTTTGTTCGCATGAAAAAGCATTTCAGGCATAAAAAAATCTACTTATATGAAGGTATATATAAAAACAGGTTGGAGCGATGTTGCAATGGATTTATTTCTTTAGAACTAAATTGTGCATCTACGATAAATTTAGGCAAATAAATACTTTATGGGAAATTTAAGGATAATCGAAGTACATTTTCTAGCTCCATCAGCGTACGAGCCATGACAGTGAAAACAGTTTAAGTAATAATATGAAACATTTTATATTTACTTTATGTTTAGTTAATAAAAATACTAAGAATGTGCACTTAAGATAAAATTGGGTTCGTAATGCTATAGAATTTTGCCAACGGATGCAATTCATCATTAATAATTGATTTTTATAAAAAAAAAAAATCAAATATTATGTCACTTAAGCTATTTTCACACTCATGGCTTGATATACTTTAACGAATTCACCTAAAGATAGGCCTATGAACAGTGCGGTTAAGAATCACTTTATATTAATCGCAGAAATTTTTACTATACTAACATTAGAATAACATAGAATAAACAATATATCTATTTCTAGATTATTTATTATTTTGAAATTTTGACAATTTTTGAAAATAGTAATATCGTTTGAAATTTGAACAATCACTATATCGCTCCATTCTACTGCATAAGTAGAAGAAAGTTATTTTTACATGAGTACAGAAGTTCCAGTTTCAAGTGAATTTAGTTCCATATCACTAACAATAAGACAACTCTTTTGTACTACTAAAGCGTTTTATTGTTATTAATAGATATAAATGTAAATGTTAAAAATATTTACGTCCATTTGAAAACCCAGCAAAAGTATTTACACAAATTCAATTATTTTGAAAATCACAAATCGAATAATCGAATTTCGTTAAAACATAAAATATCAACTTTTATCTTAAAATAAAAATAAACATAAGCTTGCTGCTTTATTATCAAAGCTCTCACGACTTCACCTTCTCTGAATTTATTAAATATATAACATGGAGTATTAAAATTTTAAATTTCAAACCTTTAGTTCCAATAGTTCTTGATATATGGCCCCTCGAAAAGTGGAGAAATCTTCAAAAACATAATGCAGTGGTATCGACTTACTACGTGTATCTTAATACTTAGCTAAACGCATCAATCAAATGGAAGTCTCACTTAACCCAATGTACTACTACCCGAAATCATATAGATATCTATGTAAATTTTGGTGTTGTGGCTCTCTGCGATCTCCTGATCCGTAAAGAAGAAAAAAATCAGGAGCTTATGTTAGCCGTGCGGACTATTGCAAAAACGCAACGTTGGCTAATAAGGAGCGAATCACATTTTTTATTATATACTAGCTATAACCCGATGCGCTTCGCACCCATCGTAGCGAAATAAAATCTGGGAATATTTTTTGCAGCAAACTATTTAATTTATTTTTGGCAATTCTTGATTTTGTCGATTTTAGTCTTTTGCGATTCTAGATTTTGGCGATTCTCGGTTCTGACGATTTTTGATTTTTACATTATTTGTTTTTTGTGATTTTTGATTTTAGAGTTTTTTTGGATTTGGGAATTGTTGTTATTTGCGATTGTCGGTTTTGACGATTTTTGATTTTGGCGTTTTTTGTTTCTTTGCGATTTTTGTTATTCGCGATTTTCGGTTTTGGCAATTTTTGATTAAGGCTATTTTTGACTTTGGCGATTCTTGTTAATCGCGATTATCGGTTTTGGCGATTTTTGATTTTCACGATTTTTGCATTTTTCCTTTTTGATTTTGCCAATTTTGGTTTTAGCGATTTTTATTTTTTGGGCGATTTTTTTTTAAATTTTTGTTATACTCGATTTACGGTTCTGGCAATTTTTTTTTTTTTTTTTCGATTTTGGCTATTTTCGTTTTTAGCGCTTTTTGATTTTGGCGATTTTTGTTATACACGGTTTTCGGTTTTGGCGATTTTTGATTCTGGCGCTTCCGCTCATATTTATTATCTCTTTCCAAAGAGCTGCCAAATTTCAAAATCGAATAAAAACTCGCCAAGAAATAGCAAAAATCCCAGACCACTTTTGGGTCTAAAAACAGTAGCTCATGAAATTTTATGGCACTTTTTTTAACTTTAGGAAATTGATTAAAGCCATAATTTTTTTTTTTTTTTTTTGTTTTGTTTTTTGTCTCTATTTATAAGTAGTGAGGTATGAAGTATTGTTTTGTTAACCTATTGCGCAGCGCAATGAGACCGAAAATGTTTAATTTTTTTTTTATACCCTATACCACTATGTGGTTTGGGTATAATGACTTTGTGCTGCTGTTTGTAACTACCAAAAATATTTGACCTAGACCCATCTTTTATTATACCGATCGAATCAGAATCACTAACTGATTCGATTTAACGATGTCCGTCCGTCCGTCCGTCCGTCCGTCCGTCCGTCCGTCTGTGTGTCCATGTAAACCTTGTAATCAAACTGCAGGTCGCAAATATGAATATATTTTGATGAAATTTTGATGAATTTATCGGCCATAGGATGAACGCTATTGAAATTGGTGAGAATCGGTCCATGTTCAGACCTAGCCCCCATACAAATGAACCCTATGAAATCGACATAAATTGCCATAAGATCCAAATTGTCATATAGATCTTACTCAAATTGGGTTTGTATTCGTTTATTACATCCATTAATGAGTAGTCCAAAAATTATCCCTATGGGACAACTCTTAGTCATAGGCCCCATATAGAGCTGCTTCCCGATCTTCAGTTAAATCTGTCAAAAAACACAAATATTGCACTGATTCTTCTCAAATTTTGTTTATATATTTTTTTGCAAAATACAAGAGACTTTACCAAACATAGTCAGGATCGGTCCATTTTTGGGCCTAGTCTCCATATAGTTATAGCATCCGATATGAACTTTTTCATATCTGCAGCCAAAAAAAATTAATAAAAATCCCACTCAAATTTGGTTTATGCTTATTTTCTACTAGCTGTTTTTACCCGGTCTTGCCCTGGATAAAAAGGCATTTGACTTGAAAAATGGTTCACTATGCTTACCAGGCGCTGCCACCACCATGAGTAACAATCTTGTCGCGATGCGGTGGCTTAAGTGCACTGCGGCTCCTTACTTGATGCTAGTAATGGAAGAGGGTTTTACTGTATCAGTACCACTTCCTAAACCTGTGTCAAGTTCGGAACCTTGAAGGTGCACGACTAAAGGTTACTCACCCCTAATCCGGAGTGTCACGCGACCCGTGCTTATCGGATGGTTTGCAGTCAGGGGTAACCGACTGTATTTTAACGGAGCCTCACTGATACCTGGGCACCTCAGTGAGTAGGTAGAGGCAGTGGGCCGCCCTTGCTGCGTTACTGGGGGCTATGACGCGGTCGACATTATTTTTCCCCTGCACTCGTGGGAACCAAAATGAATTCTTGTAAAACAAACAAAAACAAAAACAAAAATCGAGGCTCTGCCTCACAGTCCGCTGCTAGTTCATCTAGCAGTTGTCCGAAGGCTAAGACCCAGGAGTCTGGCCATTTAGAAAACGCTGCGACCTCTGGTCAAAGCTCTAGCGGGTTGGGGTCCGTTGTCAGTCCGACTACAATCTCCATCACTGGCAGCAAACCCATGAAGGCTATGGACAAATCCGGTCATCTTGGGAATGCAGCTAAGGAGGGGTCCAAGTCTGGTAAGACTGGGGTCAATCACGTCCGTCCGTCAAAGGCGAAATATAATCAGAGGAGACTATGCCTTAAGATTATCGATAGGGTAGGCAAACTCGACCAAGCGAAGCTGTCTGATAGACAGAGAGAGTCGCTCACATGGGCTAAGAAGGTCACTGAAGAGCAGGACCTCTCAGCTAAGACTAGTGTACCTGATAAACAGGTTGCTAGTACCTCGAAGGCGGGTAAAAGGCTGCGCTCGCCAGATGAGAAACCATTACCTAAACGTACTAAAGTGGCCGGCAACGCTGTGCCGAAGTCGTTTAGTCAGGTTGTCAAAGACAACTATCATTAACAGGGGAGATGAAGATGGCACTATCCCCAAGGACAAGTGGAGTTATGTGGAGGCTAAATTAGCCGAAGTATTCTTCACTGTCCTTGAGGATATACCAGGTCCACCTCCAACCTGCCGCGACGCAGGCTGGCACCAAGGTCGTGCTAAGCTGGTGGCTTTTGCTGACCAACGCTCATTATCCCTTTACAGGGCTGCATTTTGGCGAGGAACAGTTTAAATATTTTCTTGTTATCTAATTTCAGTGACAGAGATGTAACAGCGGCTAGCCTGGAGTTAGATGGTAAAACAATCTGGCTCGCCTCCGCCTATTTTTGCGATCCTGGGCATATTCCCCCGGACAGCGTGGCAAATCTGATCCGGAAGGCCGAAGGGACTGCACACCAACTGGTGCTGTGCTGTGACGTCAATGCGCATCATCCGATCTGGGGAAGTACGGATATAAACGAAAGAGGTGAGTTGCTTTTTGAGTTTTTACTTAGTACTAACCTGTATATATGTAACAAGGGAAATGAACCGACCTTTGTGACTAGTATTAGAAGGGAGGTTCTTAACGCTACCTTTGTATCAGATACACTATTTGATAAAATTGATGGTTGGAGGGTGTTGGATGACCACTCCTTTTCTGACCATCGCTATATCGAATTCTTACTTAGAGAAAAGGACCCAACGGAGAGTGTCCCCAGGAATCTGAAGAGGACAGATTGGGTTAAGTATAGGAAAACCTTTGCTGGGTTATTGGAAACAATACCCTTAACTGAACCGCGCAATTCTGCGGACATTGATTGTCTTGTAGATCATATTACGACGGTTTTTAACAAGTCTTTAGATTCTTCTTGCCCAGTGGCAAGGCCTAAGGGCAAGAAGAAACCACCATGGTGGTCTAGCGAGCTGCAGCAGGGTAGAGACTCCTGCAGAAAACTCTTTAACAAGGCAAAGTCTTCAAGAGCGGACGAGGATTGGTCGGCGTACAAGCTGCAGCTTAGGACCTATAAGAAGAAGATTAGAACGGCAAAATGCGATTCTTGGAAAAAATTCTGTGATAACATAGAGGACGTTTCCGAGGCATCCAGGCTGCGAAAGGTTCTGGCTTCTACCCCTCACACATTAGGCTATTTGAAGGATCCAGTGGGTTGTGGACCACCTCAAGTGGAGAATCACTTAGCTTGCTACTGGACACCCGTTTTCCGGGCAATTCTCATACGTCACTACAGGCGTTGGAATACTCTGACGCTAGCACGGCGGACATTGCTTCGGAGATAGTTAATGTTCCAACATTGACCTGGGCGAAGCTTCAAACCTTACAAATCTCCGGGACCTGACGGTATCATTCCAGCTGAATTGCAGCATGTGTCGGACTACATTTCCCCTTGGCTATGCAGTCTATTCACTTGCTGCATAAACACAGCGTATATTCCTTTGAAATGGAGGGAGACAAGAGTGGTGTTCATTCCAAAAGCTGGAAAGAGCTCACACACTGTCCCAAAGGATTTCAGACCAATAAGCCTATCATCGTTCCTATTGAAGACAATGGAGCGTATGATAGACTCTTATTTACGCAGAATTATTGACCCTAAACTGCTATCAACGAGGCAACATGCCTACAGCAAGGGAAGGTCAATTGAAACAGCTCTACACGAGCTTGTATGTACCATCGAGAAATCGCTCTCAGCAGGAGAATACACTATGACAGCCTTTTTGGATATAGAAGGGGCTTTTAATAACATCACACCGGACTCGATAATAGCGGCACTATCTAGTCTAGGAGTGAATTCTGTGATCATCGCATTGATTGGAAATCTGCTTGTCAACAGGCGGATAACGTCTAAACTGGGAACGTCGGAAATACCCCGATTTGTGAACAGGGGAACGCCACAAGGTGGCGTTCTATTACCACTTCTCTGGAACTTGGTGCTAAACCCAGTGCTAGTATCGTTTTAGGGGCAAGGCTGCAGCGTAGTCGCATATGCTGACGACGTGGCCATGGCCGTAAATGGGAAGTTCCTATCTACAATTAGAGATATGCTGCAACGGGCTCTCACAGAGCTATCTATCTGGGCAAGGGGTTGCGGTCTGGGGGTTAATCCGACCAAAACGGAACTTGTGCTTTTCACTAGGAAGTATAAGATCCCTACCTTCGATCCCATTTCTCTCAACGGCACTGAAGTCGTCTTCTCTGATGGAGCCAAGTATCTTGGCGTATTCCTGGACAGGAAGCTGAACTTCAGACGGAATTTGGAGGAGCGGGTGAAGAAGGCGACTATAGCTTTATACTCCTGTAAGAAGGCCATTGGTAAGCGATGGGGCTTTAGTCCAAAAATTGCTCACTGGATCTATACAGCGGTGGTCCGTCCAATACTCCTGTACGGAGTCATCGTCTGGTGGCCTGCTTTGGAGAAGGCCACCAATAACAACCTTCTCGCAAGGGTACAGAGAATGGCTTCCATGTGCATCACTGGAGCCCTTCGTACTACACCTTCGGATGCCTTGAACATCCTATTACACCTAATACCACTGGACATATTAGGGAAGCAGTCGGCGGCCTCATCGGCCATTCGATTAAGAAGCACACTACAATGGCGGGGCTACAATTGTGGCCACGGGGTGATCCTGAATGACAGGAACTTGCCATTGAACGTGGATTACACTACTCCAAGGAGCGTATTTGAACGTCACTACTGTACACTAATACCGACCAGGGAATCTTGGTCTGGGAGGACACCAGGCAGTAGGCGTTCCGTAAATTTCTATACTGACGGATCGAAATTGTGCGGTCAGGTTGGTTTTGGAGTCCATTCAGGGGAGCTTGGACTAAATCTGGCTCGAAGGTTACCAGACCACTGCAGTGTATATCAGGCAGAGGTACTGGCAATAAAGGAGGTTGCTGACGGGTTGGGTCGGAATATTCTGTCTACGATCGCAGTCAACATCTATTCTGATAGTCAAGCCGCAGTAAAATCCATGCGATCAATGTTCCTGAAAATGAGAACCGCCCTTAGCTGCCGCACGTCCTTAAATGAGATGGCCAAGCAGTTCGACATCAGGCTCATATGGGTCCCAGGGCACAGGAACATACCGGGAAACTGCAAAGCGGATGAGCTGGCAAGACAGGGTACTACCTTACAGGTTCCAGCGGATTTGGAATGTGTTGGTACACCCCTGGAATCGTGCAAGCTTGAACTTCGGCTTCGCACCGCTGGCATAACGAATAACAGATGGGCTAATGGATTAACGTGTAGGATCACAAGACACAAGGCCTGCTCTGAATCGAAAGCGTACAAATGCGCTATTATCACTCTCCCGTGGGGAGATCTCAACGATAGTTGCTGTTGTTACTGGGCACTGCCTTATAGGGAGACACGCTGAGCGCCTTAAGGTCTCGTCAAATGATTTCTGTCGTAGCTGCTTGGATGTGGAGGAGGTAGAGAGCGTAGAACACTTCCTCTGCCACTGCCCGGCGCTATCCAGAACAAGATTACGGACATTGGGATCGCCGTTTCATCACGATCTCTCTGACCTCTCAAACGTGGAAATTTCACATCTTAGGGGCTTCATTAGAAGCTCGAACTGGTTCTCCGGTGGGGACTGAGGGGAACACCCATTCGTCCCGTGGTATCACAACGGACCCCAGAGTCTAAGTGTGCTGGTCCTTGGATTAGCAGCCACTTCCAACCTAACCTAACCTAACCTACCAGGCGCTGAGGACTTAGTCCCCAATTAACAAATTCCCTAATAAAATGAACTTTCTCCCCAAAAATTTGTATGGGCAGTAAATTCATGTTTTATTTCAATAAAAAATTTTTTGATTTTTTAATTTAGAAGTTTTTTATAAGATGCTGCAGCAAAAATGCTTCAAAAATAAGCTGCGAAACCGCTTTAAGTTTTTTTTTTTTTTCAGTTTATTTATAAACATCAAATATAACGGAATGGTTCGCAAATTAAAGGAATCAAAACTTTTAAAAATTGAATTACTTCATTCAATAAGTGATCATCATTGAGCGGAGACGTCAAATTCAAGTTTCAGAAATGAAAGACTAATGCGACGTTCAATATTGTGTCGCAAGGTTGCTTTAAGCAACTGCTTATAGTATATGTGTGGCCTATTTTGATCAACAGGTAATTATTTCACATACGTAGATAACATTTATCATACGACATTTCACTAAGCTGTGTTCCGCGAGCGAGTCGCGTCCTCTTCCGAGCGTTTGGCAGCCAGACCCGTGCTGCCGCGCAGTTGTTGTCAACTTATTTTAATCGCCAAAATATATTTTTCAGATCCTTGCGATATTTTTGCTGAGCTGTGTTCCGCGAGCGCGTCGCGTCCACATCCTTCGCGTCCGCGTCCGCGCGCCTCGCGCCGCTTCCTCGCAGCTACTACCCGTGCTGCCGCTTAGTTCTCGTTAACTTATTTTAATTCCTAAAACATATTTTTTAGAGCATTGCGATATTTTAGCTGAGCTGTGAGCGCGTCGCGTCCGCATCCGCGCGTTTGGCAGCCACACCCGTGCTGCCGCGCAGTTGTTGTCAACTTATTTTTATCGCCAAACTATATTTTTCAGATCGTTGCGATATTTTAGCTGAGCTGTGTTCCGCGAGCGCGTAGCGTCCGCGACCGCGCAGTTACTACCCGTGCTGCAGCTTAGTTCTCGTTAACTTATTTTAATTCCTAAAACATATTTTTTAGAGCATTGCGATATTTTAGCTGAGCTGTGTTCCGAGAGCGTGTCGCGTCCGCATCCGTCGCATCCGCGTTCGCGCATTTGGCAGCCACACCTGTGCTGCCGCGCAGCTATTGCCAACTTATTTTAATTATCAAAATATATTTTTCAGATCATTCCGATATTCTAGCTAAGCTGTATTCCCCGTGCGCGTAGCTTCCGCGCAACGAAATGATGCTATTGAAAAGAATACTCATTTTAAATGCATTTATTGTAGGACATATATTGAGAGCAGTATGCAAATGTTTACTAAAATAAATATTTAACAAAATTCATTAAATAAAAATATGTAAGAATTTATGAATGAATTTGGGGAGTAAGTTCATTTTTTCTTTCGATTAAAAAAAAAATGGGGAATTTGTTCATTTCTTTTGGGTACCTTTTTTTTAAGTTTGGGGAATTTGTTCATCGTGTAGTTATTTCCGTGTAAACCAAATTTCAGAGAAATCCGTTGAAAAGTACAAATTTGTATAGGGAAGAAATATACCACACATCAAAATATGAATTTTATGAAAAAATTAGGCTTAAAAGTAGGCGTGGTCGGTAAAAATCATATGGCGACCTTCCCTGGAATATGTACTAAATTTTCGGAGAAAGCCATTGAAAAATAAAAGATTGTATAGCAATCAAATAAAGAAACAAATAAAAGGAAAAAAATAAGTTTTATATACATAGAAGTTGGCGCAAAGTAGGCGTGGCCTGTAAGAAGCATATGGTGACCTTCCCTGTAGTATAAAGATCGTGTGACCAAATTTTAGACATCCCTTGAAAAATAAAAATTTCTATAGTGAACAAATATACCAAAAAACAGAAAACTAATTTTGTATAAAAAGTGGGCGTAGAAGTAGGCGTGGCCGGCAAGAATCATATGGTGACCTCTCTGGAGTACAAAGATCGTGTGTAGCAAATTTCAGAGAAATCCGTTTAAAAAAAAATTGTACACCAAAAAACAGAAAATGAATTGTATACACAAAGTGGGCGTAACAGTAAGCGTGACCGGTACGAAGAATATGTCGACCTTCCCTGGAGCAGAGAGCTCGTGTGTACCAAATTTCAGGGAAATCGGTTGAAAAATAAAAATTTGTATAGCGAACAAATATACCAAAAAACAAAATTAATTGTATACAAGAAGTAGGCGTTAAAGTAGGCGTGGCCGGTTCGAAGCATATTGCGACCTTTCCTGGAGCACAGAGATCGTGTGTACCAAATTTCAGAAAATTCCGTTGAAAAATAAAAATTTGTATAGCAAACAAATATACCAAAAAACAGAAAATGAATTTTACATAAAAAGTGGGCGTAAAAGTAGGCGTGGCCGGTAAAAAGTATATGGCGACCTTTGCTGGGGTGTAGATATCGTGTGTGCAATATTTCAGGAAAATCCGTTGAAAAATAAAAATTTGTATAGCGGTCAAACAAACAAACAAACAAACAGAAAATGAATTTTATATATATAGATGTCCAGTTAGTTGGGCCTCTGAGATAGGGTCTCAAAACGTATAGTATAGGGTATCATATAGTCGGTCTAGACCGACTTTAATTTTCTTACTTGTTTTTTTGATACAATTTTGAAAAAATTTTCTTAAACAAAATTTAGAAAAATGGATCTATTGATACAACGATTCATGTAAGAAGACGCCACAAAATGCCCGGAGAATTGGCTAGAGATGTTGGTCTTTCCGCAGAAAGTGAAATTTCTCGCGTTACGAAAAGCGCTCTTCATCGTCTCCAACAAGAAATATATACACTATTTAAGAGATTAAGTGACCTTAGTTTCAAATTTGGATTTCTACTAGACGTTGAAAATTGATTAAACAGGGATAATGGTGAAAAAAATGGAATGACTGCAAAATGTTACTCCGCAGTATAAAAGAAATTGAACCTAAAACTCCATTAGAATTTCCTACTTTTGTAATCTCGTATGGAGAAGATGTTTTTCCAAACCTGAGTGTGGGACTTCAAACACTTCTGACTATTGCTAGTTGCGAACGTTCATTCAGAAAATAAAAATTAATTTTGACATATGGGACAATACGCCTAAGGGACCTAGCATTTTTAAGTATGGAAAGAGAAAATTTTAAATGATCAACTTTGATGATATTATTGATAAATTTGCTTCATCAAAAGCAAGGAATACACATAGTAATTAGCTGTATTAATGTATTATAATCATATCTATAATATTAATAGGCTAGGCGATTTCATGTTACCGATGTTTTGTTCTAACGTTTTATCTCGATTTTGACCAAACGTATATTATTTGAAAGGTATTTCTTTTTAGCTGTTCACCAGATTTACAGATTTCTAAATTTTTTCCTTTATTTTGAGTAAATTGCATTTAAAGTTGCTCCTAACACATACAGTCGGTCTAGACCGACTATACGATACCCTATACCATGTGTTTTGAGACCCTATCTCTTAGGCCCAAATAATTGATATAGAATTTAAGCATAAACCAAATTTGAGTGGCATTTTTATTAATTTTTTTGGTTGCAGATATCAAAAAGTTCATATCGGATGCTATCTCTATATGGGGACTAGGTCCAAAAAAAAATTTGAGATGAATCAGTGCAATATTTTTGTTTTTTGATAGAATGAAGTGAAGATCGGGAAGCAGCTCTATATGGGGCCTATGACTAAGAGTTGTCCCATAGGGATGGTTTTTGGACTATTCATTAATTGATGTAATAAACATATACAAACCCAATTTGACTAAGGTCTATACGACAATTTGGATCTTATGGCAATTTATGTCGATTTTATAGGGGTCATTTGTATGGGGGCTAGGTCTCAACATGAACCGATTCTCACCAATTTCAATAGCGTTCATCCCATGGCCGATGAAAGCTTATATACCAAATTTCATCAAAATATATTCATATTTGCGACCTGCAGTTTGATTACAAGGTTTACATGGACACGCAGACGGACGGACGGACGGATGGACGGGCGGACGGACGGACATTGTTAAATCGACTCAAAAAGTGATTCTGATTCGATCGGTATAATAAAAGGTGTGTCTAGGTCAAATATTTTTGGTTGTTACAAACAGCAGCACAAAGTCATTATACCCAAACCATATAGTAGTATAGGGTATAATTATACATAAGGGGGGACATGACATTGGCCGTTTTTATACCCTATACCACTATGTGGTTTGGGTATAATGACTTTGTGCTGCTGTTTGTAACAAGCAAAAATATTTGACCTACACCCATCTTTAATTATACCGATCGAATCAGAATCACTATCTGATTCGATTTAACGATGTCCGTCCGTCCGTCCGTCCGTCTGTGTGTCCATGTTGAGCTTGTAATCAAACTGCAGGTCGCAAATATGAATATATTTTGACAAAATTTGGTATTTGATCTTTTCTCGGCCATGGGATGAACGCTATTAAAATTGGTGAGAATCGGTCCATGTTCAGACCTAGCCCCGATACAAATGACTCCTATGAAATCAACATATATTGCCATAAGATCCAAATTATCATACAAATCTTAGTCAAATTGGGTTTTTGTGTATATATTACATCCATTAGTCAGAAGTCCAAAAATGATCCCTATTGGACAACTGTTAGGCATAGGCCCCATATAGAGCTGCTTCCCGATCTTCACTTAAATCTATCAAAAAACAAAAATATTGCACTGATTCTTCTCAAATTTTGTTTGTATATATTTTTGCAAAATACAAGAGACTTTACCAAACATGGCCAGGATCGGTCCATTTTTGGGCCTAGTCCCCATATAGATATAGCATCCGATATGAACTTTTTCATATCTGCAGCCGAAAAAATTAATAAAAATCCCACTCAAATTTGGTTTATGCTTATTTTCTATATCCAGTTAGTTGGGCCTGAGAGATAGGGTTTCTAAAAGCATGGTATAGGGTATCGTATAGTCGGTCTAGACCGACTACAATTTTCTTACTTGTTTGAATTTATAATTTTTTTTATAATTTTGTATTTTAGTAAATATTCTTAAGATTCTAAACAAAAAATTTCATAGAAAAATTCCTACGGGTTTAAAAGTTACAGCCGGATTAGTGAGAGCGCATTTTTAATTTTCCATAGGAGCTACAGCATTAAATTTTTGCAAAGGAAATGATGCAAATCGTTTGAAATGCGCCAGTGTGAAGGCATATGAAGCTTCAAAAGAAGCCCGAACTGCTAAACGATTGCTAAAAACTGTAGGAGACAGCACAACACAAGATAACGAAGGCATCAGTACGAAGCAGGCATGGCAGAATGAAGGTAACCTTTTTTTCTTTGTTCACAAACTTTGAACGCGTTTATCTCGAAACCATGTTTTTCGTACTGGTTCTAGCGGGTTCATTTTTGACGAAATTTTTTTTTTTTTTTTGTATTTTTTAAACTTGATTCGCTATCGTATGACACGAGCTTTTTTAAATTTTTTTTCGATTTTTTATGAATTTTTAAAGTCAATATTTTTTTAGAAAAAACACACTTTTAAATTTGGAACATCACCAAAAAGTAAAAAAAAAATTTTAAAAAAAAGCTCATGTCATACGATAACCAATTTTATTAAGATTTAAAAAAGTCATTTTTTTTTCCAGATCGGAAAATTTTTGCGACTCCCAGCGCTGCAACCACGAGGCCCCGTTTTTTCTCTGCCGCCAGTTTGGAGCTCTATAAAACCATGTTGGAGTGAAAAATATATTTTTTTTTGAATTTTTCTTGTAATTTGTTCAATTCTCTACAATTAAAAAAAAAATTGGAAAAAAAATGTTTGTTTTTGACTGAGTTATGAATTTTTGAGAAAAGGTCTGTTTTCTCTGCCGCGAATGTAATGTTCCCCCATAAAATATGTGTGTGTTTATTAAATTTGTTAATGTGTTTGTTAATGAGTTTGTTATCTTCATTCGCTATAATAATAAACCAAGAAAGTGTTGGTTTGTGAATTGGCTAAGTTGAGAAATAAAGTTGCCTAGAAATTGCACTCGAATTTCGAGCGCTGGAAACTGCTAGTTATTATGAAATATATGTATCTCCATAGAGGTAAAAAATATCAACTTTTTTATTGTTTTAAAACTGCTTGTTTTTAAATATTTCTCTATAAATATGTAAAATAAAAATTCTAGATGATACATTTCAAAATTTAGTCTTGTTTTCTCAACTAAATTTTTTGTCTCAAATTTGCTTGAGCCTATGACTTTATTAAGTTTACTTTATTTATTTATTAATTTGCGAGTATATTTTACATACAATATTATGGTTTTAGAAAGGGGTGGGGGCGCTAAAAATGTATTGTGCGAGTTAAGCTCGCAACGCAGCAGCTTCTCAAATACTTATTTAAGAGATTAGCAATAATCTCTCATATGCGTTTTAACTTATTTGATTATCCCAATTGGTTCAAAAGTTATGATTTTTGCAACGAAAAAACTCATATGGCGCCACTGTGCTATGAAACAATATACTCGGTTTAAATGAAGTACTTTTTCAGCAATTCGACAATTCAGCCGAGGTGTGGACAGTCAGATAGTCTTCTTGAATTTTTTCTTTTTTCTTTCAAATCAAGCAATTATTTTATTTGTCAAGTGCCAAAATCAGAGGGGATTTTAAATTCGCACGATTTATCAATCAAAAAACAGTCTTGCTCTTAACTAAATCAGGGATGATAAAATTTTAATTAGACTGAACATAAAAAAAAAACTAAAATGGTAAAATCGTTGTGAACTCGTTGAGCCCAGGGCACAACCAGTGCTTAATATAAACTTATCAATCGGCTGTTAATTATACCCTATACGACTATGTGGTTTGGGTATAACGACTTTGTACTGCTGTTTGTAACAACCAAAAATATTTGACCTACACCCATCTTTAATTATACCGATCGAATCAGAATCACTATCTGATTCGATTTAACGATGTCCGTCCGTCCGTCCGTCCGTCTGTGTGTCCATGTAAAGCTTGTAATCAAACTGCAGGTCGCAAATATGAATATATTTTGATGAAATTTGGCATTTCATCTTCTACCCGCCATGGGATGAACGCTATTGAAATTGGTGAGAATCGGTCCATGTTCAGACCTAGCCCCCATACAAATGACCCCTATGAAATCAACATATATTGCCATAAGACCCAAATTATCATACAAATCTTAGTCAAATTGGGTTTTTGTGTATATATTACATCCATTAGTCAGAAGTCCAAAAATGATCCCTATTGGACAACTGTTAGGCATAGGCCCCATATAGAGCTGCTTCCCGATCTTCACTTAAATCTATCAAAAAACAAAAATATTGCACTGATTCTTCTCAAATTTTGTTTGTATATATTTTTGCAAAATACAAGAGACTTTACCAAACATGGCCAGGATCGGTCCATTTTTGGGCCTAGTCCCCATATAGATATAGCATCCGATATGAACTTTTTCATATCTGCAGCCGAAAAAATTAATAAAAATCCCACTCAAATTTGGTTTATGCTTATTTTCTATATCCAGTTAGTTGGGCCTGAGAGATAGGGTTTCTAAAAGCATGGTATAGGGTATCGTATAGTCGGTCTAGACCGACTACAATTTTCTTACTTGTTTGAATTTATAATTTTTTTTATAATTTTGTATTTTAGTAAATATTCTTAAGATTCTAAACAAAAAATTTCATAGAAAAATTCCTACGGGTTTAAAAGTTACAGCCGGATTAGTGAGAGCGCATTTTTAATTTTCCATAGGAGCTACAGCATTAAATTTTTGCAAAGGAAATGATGCAAATCGTTTGAAATGCGCCAGTGTGAAGGCATATGAAGCTTCAAAAGAAGCCCGAACTGCTAAACGATTGCTAAAAACTGTAGGAGACAGCACAACACAAGATAACGAAGGCATCAGTACGAAGCAGGCATGGCAGAATGAAGGTAACCTTTTTTTCTTTGTTCACAAACTTTGAACGCGTTTATCTCGAAACCATGTTTTTCGTACTGGTTCTAGCGGGTTCATTTTTGACGAAATTTTTTTTTTTTTTTTGTATTTTTTAAACTTGATTCGCTATCGTATGACACGAGCTTTTTTAAATTTTTTTTCGATTTTTTATGAATTTTTAAAGTCAATATTTTTTTAGAAAAAACACACTTTTAAATTTGGAACATCACCAAAAAGTAAAAAAAAAATTTTAAAAAAAAGCTCATGTCATACGATAACCAATTTTATTAAGATTTAAAAAAGTCATTTTTTTTTCCAGATCGGAAAATTTTTGCGACTCCCAGCGCTGCAACCACGAGGCCCCGTTTTTTCTCTGCCGCCAGTTTGGAGCTCTATAAAACCATGTTGGAGTGAAAAATATATTTTTTTTTGAATTTTTCTTGTAATTTGTTCAATTCTCTACAATTAAAAAAAAAATTGGAAAAAAAATGTTTGTTTTTGACTGAGTTATGAATTTTTGAGAAAAGGTCTGTTTTCTCTGCCGCGAATGTAATGTTCCCCCATAAAATATGTGTGTGTTTATTAAATTTGTTAATGTGTTTGTTAATGAGTTTGTTATCTTCATTCGCTATAATAATAAACCAAGAAAGTGTTGGTTTGTGAATTGGCTAAGTTGAGAAATAAAGTTGCCTAGAAATTGCACTCGAATTTCGAGCGCTGGAAACTGCTAGTTATTATGAAATATATGTATCTCCATAGAGGTAAAAAATATCAACTTTTTTATTGTTTTAAAACTGCTTGTTTTTAAATATTTCTCTATAAATATGTAAAATAAAAATTCTAGATGATACATTTCAAAATTTAGTCTTGTTTTCTCAACTAAATTTTTTGTCTCAAATTTGCTTGAGCCTATGACTTTATTAAGTTTACTTTATTTATTTATTAATTTGCGAGTATATTTTACATACAATATTATGGTTTTAGAAAGGGGTGGGGGCGCTAAAAATGTATAGTGCCCCGGGCGCGAGTTAAGCTCGCTACGCAGCAGCTTCTCAAATACTTATTTAAGAGATTGGCAATAATCTCTCATATGCGTTTTAACTTATTTGATTATCCCAATTGGTTCAAAAGTTATGATTTTTGCAACGAAAAAACTCATATGGCGCCACTGTGCTATGAAACAATATACTCGGTTTATATGGAGTACTTTTTCAGCAATTCGACAATTCAGCCGAGGTGTGGACAGTCAGATAGTCTTCTTGAAATTTTGCTTTTTTCTTTCAAATCAAGCAATTTTTTTATTTGTCAAGTGCCAAAATCAGAGGGGATTTTAAATTCGCACGATTTATCAATCAAAAAACAGTCTTGCTCTTAACTAAATCAGGGATGATAAAATTTTAATTAGACTGAACATAAAAAAAAACTAAAATGGTAAAATCGTTGTGAACTCGTTGAGCCCTGGGCACAACCAGTGCTTAATATAAACTTATCAATTCGGCTGTTAATTTTTATATGCAACATTTTTTTATTTTTTTCTTTTAATACAAACTTCTAATAACTAAATATCAATTCTTCGTACTTAAATGGCAAACAAAACCTCATCTATAGAAGTTCTAACTTTAGAAGCAATGAAAATTTTATTCTTGTAGATGATTTATTTTCTTATTGTTTTTTTTTTTCTTTTCTTTCTTTAAGGGACACACTTGTTTATATATCGAAAAATTGTATTCTTGCAATATTAAAAGATTTTTAATCAAAAAATTGTTCTTTTCAATAATATTGTTTTTAAACTTAACAATTTTTATGAAAAGGCATTTAAGCATTTAATATTAAAATACAAAAGCAATATTAAACAAGTAAGAAAATTATAGTCGGTCTAGACCGACTATACGATACCCTATACCATGCGTTTAGAAACCCTATCTCTTAGGCCCAACTAACTGCACATAGAAATTAAGCAAAAACCAAATTTGAGTGAGATTTTTTTTAATTTTTTTGGCTGCAGATATGAAAAAGTTCATATCGGATGCTATATCTATATGAGGACTAGGTCCAAAAATGGACCAATACTGATCATGTTTGGTAAAGTCTCTTGTATTTTGCAAAAATATATACAAACAAAATTTGAGAAGAATCAGTGCATTATTTTTGTTTTTAATAGATTTAAGTGAAGATCGGGAAGCAGTCTATATGGGGCCAAAGGGATCATTTTTGGACTACTCATTAATGGATGTAATGAACGCATACAAACCCAATTTGAGTAAGATCTATATGACAATTTGGATCTTATGGCAATTTATGTCGATTTCATAGGGGTAATTTGTATGGGGGCTAGGTCTGAACATGGACCGATTCTCACCAATTTCAATACCATTCATCCCATGGCCGATAAAAGCTTATATACCGAATTTCATCAAAATATATTCATATTTGCGACCTGCAGTTTGATTACAAGGTTTACATGGACACACAGACGGACGGACGGACGGACGGACGGACATTGTTAAATCAACTCAAAAAGTGATTCTGATTCGATCGGTATAATTAAAGATGGGTCTAGGTCAAATATTTTTGGTTGTTACAAACAGCAGCACAAAGTCATTATACCCAAACCACATAGTGGTATAGGGTATAATAACTTTTTACATAGAATTTGCAATGAATTCAATTCAATATTACTTATGTAATACTTTTGTGGCACTGAGGCGTATAATTGTTTTTTAATTTATACATACATACTCGGACATAAATATATTTATTACTTAAACAAAGTAATGACCATACAGTACACACAACAAAAAAGAGCAGCGAAGCAGTGAATGAAATGATATTCCTGGAATACGAATGTACTGAAAAGTTCCATAATCAATAATGGATTTAACATGGGCTTGTCACAGAAGGAATATACTTTAACTACCGCTAAGACTGTCATTATAAATCACTGCATTTGAATAGTAATTGTCATGAAGCACTACCTGTTTGTAACAACAGTTTCGGCTACAAATTTAATATTTAAAAATTTGTGATTCTAAAGAAAAATGTCACTAACTTCTTTTTTAGTGAATTATAGTTTTTATTACAAAATTATATGGAAATTCCAATATTGTCTTTGGTATTTTGATTGATACTGTATTGATTGATATTGAGGCATACATATGTTTTACTTGTATGGACATATGTATTTATATTTGGATTATTTTTTTAATACTTTTTAAATTGGATTTATGTATATGTTTTTGATAGCATAAATAAATTTGATCGATTTCATATTTATTAAATAAAATAAAAAAACAATCATAAGTTTTTATGATGACAAAATATAAAACATTTTCCTTACAAATGGTTATTTGGTGCTCCTAATATGATGTACTACTTATAGGGAAGGTCGCCTGGAGCGGACTTTTAGATTTTTATAATTATTTTGAAACTATAAAAGCTTCTACTTTAAGGGCAAAGTAAAAAAAAGCTAGTTGAAAATAAGACGATCGCCAATAATTAACAGCAATAGTAGTTTTTAATAAAAAATATATTTTTATTTTTTTAGTTTTTTATGTTTAGATAAAAAAGCGGAAAAGAAATCGGCATTAAGCAGAGCTTACCATTACTTGAGAATCGAGCTACCCAAACCACTCAAGCGGAACGAGTAGCTCAAGTAGTAAAAACTAAAATTTTTCAGGTTTCAAAACATGTAATTTGATAAATATAACTATTTGATATAACAGATATACACTTTTTTGAATCATACAAGCACCAGGAATCTTAAATTTCACTTGTAAAGGCGACCAATTTTTTTGTTATTACCGAATTTAAAGTAATATTACTCATTTGATAATATAGACTAGTGAACCTCGTATAGCGTAACCAGCTACATTTATTACATTGAATTATAAAAATACAAAATTTAGCTTGATTATAAAATACAACGAATTTCTTGAGCAAAAAACTCTAGAACAAAAAAATAAACGGGTGTCATGTTTCAATAATTTTATGTCATCAAAAGCCGGATGCATATTATTCAATAACTAGCAGATCCCAGCCCTCGAAATTCGAGTGCAAATTCTAAGAAATTTTATTTTTTCATTGAATAAATTATTTTGTAAGACCCTTAAGGTATGCTAATCAATTTTAGCCACTTCACAATTCAACACTTTTTGTTTTCGTTATTGGTTTATGTCCCAAATTATTTTTCAATTCCACACAGGGCTTTTTGCAAACACATTAACAAATTTAATAAACACACACACAGCATTGCATAATTTTATGTATGTGTTAGCAGCAACCTTAAATGAGCATTACTCCAAAAAAAATGTAAAAATGTAAAAATCTGTAAATCTTGTGGACAGCTAAAAAGAAATACCTTTCAAATGAGGTATGTTTGGTCAAAGTCGGAGCAAAACTGACAAAGTAGCATCGGTCACAAGAAATCGTCTTGCCTATTAATATTATACTAGCAGATTCCAGCCCTCGAAATTCGAGTGCAAATTCTAGGAAATTTTATTTTTTCATTAAATAAAGACCCTAAAGGTATGCTAATCAATTATAGCCAATTCACAATCCACATAACACAAAAAAGCAAACTCATTTTTATTACAAACACATTAACAAATTTAATAAACACACACATAGCATTGTATAATTTTATGTATGTGTTAGTAGCAACTTTAAATGCAATTTACTCAAAAGAAAGGAAAAAATTTAAAGAATCTGTAAATCTGCAAATCGGCTAAAAAGAAATACCAATCAAATAATATACGTTTGGTCAAAATCGGGATAAAACGGTAGAACAAAACATCGGTCACAAGAAATTGCCTAGCCTATGAATATTATATACGGCACACTTTAAAAGTAATTAAATAAAAAAAATTGCATTTTGCAATTTTTTTATAACATGGTAGATTACAATGAGGTAATAATACATTTATATGCGCCGATGACACAAAATATTCTGACATAAATATTTTTAAAGAATATTTCTGTTGATTAAGCGAAACATTTAAAAGGAATAGTATATAAACTTTGAGATTTTTAAGTCAGATAATCCCTTCATATTGATTGTCATAAATAAATAGTTCATAAATATTCACTAAACAAATATTTATTGGGCATTAGTCATGAATCCTTATCGTAAAGCTCGAATTAATTATGACTCATAAAGACATTAAAGATAATAACAATCCATTATAAATAAGTAATTCAAATTGTATAAAAATATCCTGACTGCGCCTATCTGCAAGGTAAAGTGCTTTGGGAAGCCAATAGGACATAAAATTAAAAATATAACAAGTAACCATATAGCATGCGTTTAGAGACCCTACCTCTTAGGTCCAACTAATTAGATAAAGAAAATAAGCATAAACCAAATTTGAGAGGCATTATTATTAATTTGTTTGCCTTCGGATATGAAAAGTTCCATATCGGATGTTATATCTATATCAGGACTAGATTGAAAAATGGGCCGATCCTGACCATATAAGGTAAGTTCATTTATTTTTTGCAAAAACCTAACGAGACCAAATTTGAGAAACATCTGTGGAATATTTTTTTTCCTAGATTTAATTGAAGATCGGGAATCAGCTGCATACGGGGGCCATAACTGAGATTTATCCTATAGGGTTTATTTTTGGACTGCTGATAAATGGATGTAATAAACACACACAAACCCAATTTGACCGAGATTTATATGATAATTTGGATATTATTGAAATTCAAGTCGATCTCATAGCTGTCATTTGTATGCTCCTCAACACCCTAAGGATGAAACCACCTCACTAGGTCTGAACATGAACCGATTTTCACAGCGTTCATCCTATGGCCGACAGAAGCTTATACACTAAACTTAAAATACATTCATATTTTCGACCTGTAGATGGACACTAAGATGGACAGATCGACGGATATTGCTAAATCGATTCAGAAAGCGATTCTGAGTTGATCGTTATAACAAAAGATGGGTCTAGGTCAAAAAGTTTTGGTAGTTACAAACATCAGCACATAATAAATAAAATAAACGTAACAATCATTTATTATTTTTCTACACTCGGGATCCAAAATATTAGAACTCTAGTTCAACCACACCACATCTAGTTCAACCACGAACAGGGTGCACCGAATCCTCTATCCCAGTATTTTACTTAAATTAAAAAGATTTTAGTTAATTTTAATATTTAAATGACCATAACTTTTTTACTTAAAATATTTTAAAGAAAAATAAATATTATATGATTATATATGAGCTATTAGTGCTAAAAAATTAAGTCTGCGTCTTTTTTTTTATAAATTTTTAAACTTTTCTTAAATGTACAAATTTCCCGCAAATCTCTTAATTAGTAGAGCATCATAACTCCTTCCTGTCAGAACACGTCAAAAAAATCTTGCACTCTTTTGTAGTTCAAAGCCTCCCCGAACACTCCAATACCCCATTGTAAAACGCCAGGTTTCGCCCGTGTGAACCAGTACAAAAGTTTTCAAAAAAAAAAATTCTTTTTTTCAAAAATTTTCAAGGTTTTTTTTTTGTCTTCTTCACACAAATCTAAAGACAAAAACCTTTTATCAAATTTGCTTCTCGAGAGATGGCTGTTACAACTTGTGCAAGATACTGTCCATAAAAACAACGTGTGATCACACATACTAGAGTAATTAATATAAAAATCATATAAAAACAAGTAAGAAAATTATAGTCCGTCTAGACCGACTATACGATACCCTATACCATGGTTTAGAGACCCTATCTCTTCGGTCCAACAAATTGGATATAAAAAATAAGCATAAACCAAATTTGAGTGCCATTGTTATTAATTTTTTTGGTTGCAGATATGAAAAAGTTCAAATCGGGTACTATATTTTTATGGGGACTAGGTCGAAAAATAACCCGATCCTGACCATATTTGGTAAAGTCACTTATATTTTGAAAAAATATATACAAACCAAATTTGAGAAAAATCTGTGGAATATTTTACTTTTTTGATAGAATTAAGTGATAATCGGGAAGCAGCTCTATATGGGGCCCATGAATTTTCCTATAGGGATTATTTTTGGACTACCGATTAATGGATACAACAAACACATACAAACCCAATTTGACTAAGATCTATGTGATAGTTTGGATCTTATGGCAATTTATGTCGATTTCATAAGGGTCATTTGTATGGGGACTAGGTCTGAACATGGACCGATTTTCACCAATTTCAATAGTTCATCCCATGGCCGATAAAAGCTTACATATCAAATTTCATCAAAATATATTCATATTTGCGACCTGTAGTTTGATTACAAGGTTTTTACACACAGACAGACGGACGGACGGACGGACGGACATCGCTAAAACGACTCATCAAGTGATTCTGATCTGATCGGTATAAAAAAAGGTGGGTCTAGGTCAAATATTTTTGGTAGTTACAAACAGCAGCACAAAGTCATTATACCCAAACCACATAGTGGTATAGGGTATAAATACCTTTATATATAACGAGTTCTTTCCCAATATGTCCACAGATACTAAATGGACATTTTTTAATAGCTTAATTATAACAAATGCAAAAATACATCTAGTCAAATAGTGAAAAAAGTTTTAATGAAGCTTACGAATTTAGGTAAGAATATCGCCCATCAAGAGTGACATCACGGACGATATTCTTAAATTGAGCGAAACAGTGAGAAAAAACAACGAAAATTAAGAAAAATAATAAAAATAAAAAATGCAAGAAAAATATCTTTAGCTAGGCCCTATAATCGACCAGCCAAAACAAGAAGAAGGAACCTCAAATGATTGAAATACTGCATCATGAGTTAATAAGATGATTTAAAATCATATCACAAGTTCTAAAAGGGTTGCCTTTTATATTTCGGTATTAGAGAAAACAAATAAATATTTATCATCGAAAATCGCTTCATTGTCTTTCAGAATATACTCCATAGAGATCAATGCAGTTTTTCAAACGTGTGAAGCAATTTTTAAAGCACTTTTTCCATTCCGATTGAGGTACCTCAAAAAATGCATTTTGGACGCATCAACTCATCAGGTGTCGAAAAACATTGACTATGCAATAATTTCTTATGCTCGGGAACAAAAAGAAGATATTGGGTGCCAAATAAGGACTTTACGGTGGATGACTCACCAAATCGACGTTTCCGATCTGAACTTTTTCATATCCGAAGCAAAAAAAAAATTAATAACAATGCCTCTTAAATTTGGTGTACGTTTATTTTCTATATCTAATTAGTTGGACCTAAGGGATAAGGTCTCTAAAGGCATGGTATAGGGTATCGCATAATTTTCTTACTTGTTTGTTTTTACGTTTGTAATTTGACAGAACGCAATATTCATAAAAAACATTCTATGGAAATGTTAGTAATTACAAAAGTTACAGAATCTATAATATTAATAGGTAAGTTGATTTTTTGTGACCGATGATTTGTTCCACAGTTTTCTCCCGATCTTGACCAAACATACCTGATTTGAAAGGTATTACTTTTTAGCTGTCCACCATATTTACAGATTTAAAAATTTTAACATTTTTTTGGAGTAAAATGCATTTAAAGTTGCTACTAACGCATACATAAAATTATGCAATGCTATGTGTGTTGTTATTAAATTTGTTAATGTGTTTGTGAGTTTGTTTTCTGCATTCGCTATAATAATTGTGTTTATTAAATGAAAAAATTAAATTTCCTAGAATTTGCACTCAGTTTTATACCAACTGGCAGTGAGTGAAGTACATATTAGCAAACTATGGTCGGGAAAAAAAATATAAACGAAATCAAATGCATGTACCTTACATTGCATTTCAACAAAAACATTAAAATATTTTCATAAAAAAAAAAAAAAAAAAAAAAAAAAAAAAAAAAAAACAATAACACATAACACATAACATATAACACACAAAAAGACAAATAAGCAATATATTCAACTGAAAACGTTATTCTGCTTAGCAACAGAATGAACGAATCAAGTGAGACCGATGAGAGTGAGAGTGAGAGTAAGAGTGAAGTGAAATGGCAAATTTTTCGGCCAAATAAACGAAGTATTTCGAGATCTCCACCAAGTCAACCAAATAAGAAGATAGCTAATAATAATCTACCATATACTAGCAACAATAGATTTGAAATACTAATAAATGAAGGAGAAAATGAGTGTATTAACGATAATGATGAAGTTACAATAAACACAACCTCTGTCCCAAAACCGCCACCACTATTCATACCCAATGTAGAAAATATATCGAATATGGTAAAAGATTTTTATAAAATAATCCCTCCGACCCATTTTATTTATAAAGCTCTAAAAAAACAATCAAGTTAAAGTTATGGTAAAAACTATAGACTCACATAGAAGTATTGTTAATTTATGCAACAAAAAACAAATAAAATTTCATACTTATCAACTAAAAACTGAAAGGGCTTTTAGAGTTGTTGTAAAAAATTTACACCATTCAACACCTGTAGATGATATTAAAGAGGCTTTAGAATTAGATGGTCACAAAGAAGTAATGAATGTGCGTAGCAGAATCTCAAAAGATCCATTTTTCGTTGATCTGGAACCTGCTGAAGACAATAAAGATATTTACAATGTGAGACATTTAAACTACGCTGCGGTAAAAATAGAACCACCGAGAAAAGTGAAAGAACTGGTGCAATGCTACAGATGCCAGCAATATGGTCACACAAAAGCTTACTGTACAAAAACTTTTCAATGTGTTAAATGTGGTGACGAACACCCCACCGCAGAATGCCAAAAAAATAGAGAATGTTGCTCAAATTGTAATCAGGATCATCCAGCAAATTACCGCGGTTGTAGAGTGTATCAAAATATTATTAGAAAAAAACAGGAACTAAATTCATATCCACTTAATTCGTCAACATATTATAATCGACAAAATGTTGATCAAAATATGTTTCACCAAGCAAGTCAAATACAAATGACACATCTTTTGTGAGATTAGAGAAATTGATGCAAATCCAAATTGAACAAACAAGCAACTTATTGCAAATGTTAACACTTTTGATTAATAAATTACGCAAATAGATCTCAGGATAGTAATATGGAACGCCAACGGTCTGTCCAATCATACGCAGGAAATAGAAATTTTTCTTCATAACAACAAAATCGATATACTTTTAATTTCAGAGACACACTTCACCAGCAAATCGTATTTTCATATAAAAGGCTGCACCTTAGTCAATATCAACCATCCCGATGATTCAGCACACGGCGGTGCTGCCATTATTTTGAAGTCAAATATATCATACAAAATTTTAGATAAAATCCAAGAAGAATCAGTGCAGAGTACCGTTATCTCTGTAATGAGCGAAAATAGTCCACTATCAATTGGAGCTGTCTACTTTCCTCCACGGTTCGTACTTGATCAAAACGATTTTAAACGCTTCTTTGACAAATTAGGATCCAGATTTCTGGTTGGAGGAGATTTCAATTCCAAACACCCTTGGTGGGGCTCCCGAACATCTAACCCAAAGGGAAAAGAACTATATAAGTGCATACAAAATAGTAACTTCTCTGTTATTTCAACAGGAAAACCTACTTATTGGCCAACAGATCCTAATAGGATCCCAGATGTATTAGATTTTGTTGTGTACAACGGTATTCCAAGGCACCATTTGGATGTTCTTGAAAGTTTTGACCTCAGCTCTGACCATTCACCACTATTCTTATCATATAGTACTACTCTCTGGGGGCAAATCGTCGCATTCGATATCGAGTAAAATTAATCGAAAGTCCATATTTTGGTGTATTATTTAAAGAAGGCGGACAATTGTTTGGACTATGGACCATAACTCGTTAGCTGTGACAGAGTAAAATTACTCTTAATATTTTATATTGGAAAATAAAAAAATAATTTCGATCGAAAAATTTCGATAACGAATGCGACGATTCGACCCCTATTTTACTACAGGTCATCTATTTTGACAAAAACATCAATTTAAACATTCCTCTGAAAACTGGAGCTGAAATCGACGAAAATGTTGAATTTTTTACGAATCTATTGATAGAGGCCTCCGTACTTTCAACGCCTTCAAACGACAGTTTGTCAAATAATAATAAATTCATAATTTCAACCGAAATTAAAACCCTAATTAGCAAAAAAAGGAAACTGCGTAAACTATGGCAAACAAATCATCATCACCCACATGATAAGAGAAATCTCAACAAAGCTACGCAGTATTTTTGGATGTGCAGCAGGCTTTCGATCGCGTATGGCATGCAGGGCTATTGTACAAGCTAAAGGGATTTTTACCAACACCATATTATTTACTTTTAAAATCGTACCTATCTGATAGATTTTTTTATGTCAAACACAACAATGATTATTCACAATTTTTAGAGATAAACTCTGGCGTACCGCAGGGTAGTGTTCTGGGACCCGTTCTATACACTATATACACATCTGACCTACCAATATCCGATGATGTCTTAGTAGCAACATATGCAGACGATACAGCTATACTGGCAACTAGTGATATGCAAGCCGAATCATCTTTTTTAGTGCAAAATCAACTCAACATCACTCAAAACTGGCTTACCAGGTGGAACATAAAAGTCAACTCAAATAAATCTAACCACATTACATTTACAATGAGAAAAGGCCACTGTCACCCTGTCAGCATCAACAATGAAATTATACCACATAAAAACTGTGTAAAGTATCTTGGAATGTATATGGACCGGCGACTGACTTGGAAAAATCATATTAAAAATGAACGCCAACAACTCAACAATAAATTTCAAAAGTTGTATTGGCTTTTTCGTCCGAAATCGCAGCTTAGTGTAGAAAATAAAATACGACTTTACAAAGTCCAATTTGGACATATGGTATCCACCTCTGGGGAACTGCGAGCAATTCGAATTTGGAAATATTACAGAGATTTCAATCTAAGTCACTACGGACTATTCTGAACTCACCATGGTTTGTGAAAAATAATACAATTCATAATGATCTCAACATACCGAAAGTAAAGGATGAAATCAAAAGGTTATTCTAATACATTAGCCATCTGATTATTAGATGAAACCAATGAAACAAAAAGATTGAAGAGAATACATGTGTTAGATCTCCCATTTAGGGAATAAATTTGTAAATATATTGTATAACTAATCGTATAAATTTCTGAAACTATCTTAATGTTATTTTGTATATAAATAATTCGATTATTATATTATGCTTATTTTTATTATACTGGATTGTATCAAATTTGCTTATTAGCATATGATAGATTACAAATTAATAAAGAAAAAAAAAAAAAAGAATTTGCACTCAGTCAAAAAAATAGCACTACAGTTCTTATGATATTAAAAATAAATACTTTAACTAGAGATAAATAAAAAATAAATTAACGATTTTCAATTCAGTATTTTTATGATATCCTCTCATATTGAAGTTAATATTTTGTTGCCCATTACTGGCTATAACCTCTGCACAACGTTTTTATATCGATTTCACCAGATTTAGGCTCCTCTTCTTCGAAATTGAGCTCCGGATTTGCTGAAAAGCCATCCAAAGGACTTATTTATTGGGTGGCTGTATTTCGGATACTCCTTTCTTTATATGTGTCCATAAATTCTCGATTGGTTTTAAATCCGGGGACTAAGCTGGAAATTCCATCACGTTTATTTTATTGTCCTGATATCACTTTTTTGCAAGTGCGCTGGTACGCGGAATTTCCTCAGAAATATATGGTAGCATTACTTCGTGGAGGATATTAACGTATACTGTCGTATCCATGATTGTTCTGATCCAATATATGGGTCCTACTCCATAGTAGGAAAAGCACCCCCATACCATAATGCTAGAACCACCATGTTTAATGGTTTTTGTTGTAAATTTTGTATTGAATTCAGCGTTAGGGAGTCTTCTGACGTAAGAACGCGATCCTTTGCCTCCAAATATAACAACTTTGGATTCATCTGACCAAATAACATATACTCACTTTCCAGCTGGCCATTCAAAATGAATTCTAGCAAACTCTAAACGCTTTGCAACATGCTTAAGTGAGAGGAGGGACTACAGTCGTTCAAGTTGTTGTCTCGCAATATCCGACGAATAGTTTCAACACTTAGCTTCTTTTTGACCTCTGTAGCTGGCATAAATGCGGTCTTCTTGCTTTGTCTGACCAAACGTTTAGCAAATTTAATTGCATTTACAGTCATTTTATTAGAGCACTTAACCAATTTTCTTATTTTCGAATACGATTTATGCTCAGAAACCATTTTTTTATAATATCACGTTTTTCAGGTGTACAATACTTTCAACGTCCCATTTCTACCAAAATAAATAATAAAATATGCGATGAATTATTTTATTTTTAATAAAAAAAACATCCTATCTTCAGTTTTTGGTCCTTTTATTTCAACAATTAAGTCACTATTAATTCTTTTTAAGATTTTTTGTCATTCGGTGCTATTTTAGTGACTGCATTGACGCAGGGTTTTTTATATAATTTTGAATATTGGAAAAGAACCATCACCACTTTTGGAAAAAGTAAGTACGCTTAGAGAGAATATACATAGTAAAACAGAATTGCATACTTACTTTCAAATAATACACACAAAATATTTTTTTCACTAGCGTGAACAAAGAGTTGCTAGTTTTTTGACCGACACTGTACTTAACAGAAAAATTTCAAAATTATGGTATAAGGCCATACGATTAATATGGTTCCTCTATAACATTTGTCACCTTTTCTTAAGGTCTGTTAAGTTAAAATTTAATGTTATGCATTAAATTAAACATATTTTTGCTGCTTAATAAAAAAATTTAAAGTTCATAAGAAATATAAATTTTTAAATTATTATTATTATTTTAAAATAATCGGCTGCTCAGAATGTAATAATTAAAAAAAGAATAATTTTTGTTCCACAAAAATATTATAAATTTTTTAGAATTTTATATCTTGTAAAAAGTAAAAATGTCTATCTAGCCATTTTTCTGTGTACACAACAACAACTAAATTCATTAGGTGGAATACGGTGCATATTGGTAATTTTTCTTCCAAAATATTAAAGACCGTTTTGGGCGGGAATACGAATTGATATGCCGCTATTTTACTCAAAAAAAAAATCGTTTATTCTATTGCATTTTAAAATTTCACTTTTCTAAGAGTCCCACGCAGGAAACCTTCTTAGTTTGATAGAATAAGCTTTACGAATATATGCTGACATTGTTCCTGCCTGTTTGTCTAATGTTCAATAAATGTATTTAAAATATATTTACATGTGTATAAAATTGTATACACATGCAAACCGAAACAAAATGTATGCTCTAGTTATTTATGCATCATAAGCAAGATTTTGTTTGTACACACATGAAAATATTTATGGAAAAAGATTGACCAAGAACATATTTGATTTATATTTAGATTTTATTGAATTAATACGAAAATGAAAGTCAGTAATAGTTATGATGGAACTTTAAGAAATAATGTACGTTTGTTACGATTTATATTTATGCTTTACAATGACCTTCTTGTTGGGTCGCTGGCCAAAAATATTTAAACTCAATGTCTAATTTTGTATAAATAATGATTTTATAGGGATACTTAAAACAAGATAACGCTATGCAAAACTATTGAAGGGGGTGATTTATTTCGGCTCTTTGTAAAGGAAAACCACCAAAGCATTTGGTACTGTGTAGGGGCATAGTCTCGTTTTATGGTTTTATATTGTTTTTCTTTTTTTTTTGCCAACAATGAAAAAAAATAAGTTGCAAATCGCAGTAAAGTGTACCTCTGAGCTAAAATTTAGCGTTTGGATATCCTCTAAGAAATTTCACGAGAAATTTTTTAGTATAATATTTTAACCATCTATCTGTCATTTCCATAGAAAGTTTTAGTTTAAAAAATAAATAAAAAAAGGTGTGTTTCATGGTTTAAAATGTTCAGCTATTTATTTTGCTGGGAATTTGCAAAGTTTAAAAGTTACGTACGAAAGATATTAAATCCCTAAAAAGACTAAATTAATTTTTTTCAGTAAAAAACACGTAAAAAAATTATAGTCGGTCTAGACCGACGATACAATATCCTATAAAATGCGTTTAGAGGCTCTACCTCTTAGGCACAACAAGTTTGATATATAAAATAAGCAAAAACTAAACTTGGGTGGCATTGTTATACAAATTTTTGCCTCCGGATATGAAAAAGTTCGGATGCTATGTTTATATGCGGACTAATTTGAAAAGTGGACCGACCCTGACTTAATTTGGTAAGGTCACTTATTTTTTGCAAAAACATATACAAACCAAATGTGCAATATTTTTGTTTTTGATAAATTTAAGGGAAGATCAGCTTATATGTGGGCTATGACTTAGAATTGCCCTATTCGGCTTATTTTTAGACTGCTGATTGATTACTGGATGTAATAAATATACACAAACCCAATTGGACCAAGATCTATATGATAATTTGGATATTATGACAATTTCAAGCTGTCATTTGTATTGCGGCCAGGTCTGAACATGAAAAGATTTTCACCAATTTCAATACAGTTTATCCTACGGCTGGTAGAAGTTTATATACCAAATTTCATCAAAAAATTTTCATATTTGCGACCTCTAGTTTGATTACAAGGTTTACATGGACACACAGACGGACGGACAGATGGATAGAAAGTGATTCTAAGTGATTCTAACTTAGAAAGTTATTCCAAGTCGATCGGTATAATAAAAGATAAACGATACCAAGCTGGATTTAGAAAGGGTTACTCAACAGTAGACAACATTTACAACATTGCGGCCATTGTGCATTTGAAGCTGAATCAAAAGAAAAAGATATAAGGGTTTTTTTTTGTCGACTTTAAGGCAGCCTTCGATAAAATTTGTCGTCAATCTCTTTTTTATAAACTAAACTCCTTAGGAGTCTCGACGAAAGTGGTATATTTTCTAGAAAAGATTTATGCAACCATAAACACAACAGTTTGGAATGGAACCGAGCTCTCTAAACCCTTTTCGACTATATCAGGTGTAAAACAGGGTTGTTTACTCTCACCACTCTTGTTCTCGCTATATGTTAACGATTTGCATGATCAACTTGAGGGAGGGATTTTTGTGGAAGAAATAAATATTAGATTATTACTGTATGCAGATGATATTGTGACAACAGCAGAAGAAGTAGAAACACTACAAAAAATTATCAAAAAAAAAATGGTATTTCAAGGGAGAAGAAATTGAAATAGTAAATGAATACAATTATCTGGGAATGATTTTAACACCAATTATGCTATTTACCAAACATGTTCAAAATAGAAACAAGTCAGCAAAGAGTAACATTAATGCCAGTTGGAATACATTTCTAAAATAGAATGAAATTACGACCGCAATAAAATATAACTTATTCAAAGCAGAATGTTGTTCAATACAGTCATATGGAGCGCAAGTTTGGGGACATAATCACTTCGAAGAAGTAGGCAAACTACAGAGGTATTTTCTCAAACGCATACTAAAACTACCAAACTTTACCTCCAACTATGACTGTAATCTCTACACACTTCTATTGAATTTGATTTACATGAGAAGAACGCTGTTTGAGTATTCTGAATCCAGACTCCCTCCCACATAAACTCAGCAAAAAAATTTTGGAAAAACAAATATTTTGGGCAAAAAGTTTTAATGAGCTGGATGATCATAATGATTGGCAAAGAGATATACATTTATGGGAGTGGAATAACAAACAAAATTATTTATTGGAAACTCTAGAAACAAAATATCATGAACAACGTTTACAAAGAGACTCCCAAACAGAAATATTTTACAAAAAATATACTAAATTATACTAGACGAAAACAAAGGGTTCGCCAAATAACTTTTTTTTTTTTTTTTTTTTGAAAATGTTATAAAAAAAAAAACTACTGAATATTATCTCAAATTTCATTTTTTATTTGAAAGTACAATCCTTCCGGTTAATAATGGAAAATAATTTCATTCAAATGGCTGCCTCGGCTGGCCATGCAGTAACCTACACGATCGGTCCAATTTTTAAGCACATTATCGACTGTGTGCAACTGTATTTCACCAATGGGTTCACGAATACTGCCCTTTAAAGCGTCAATTGTCTCTGGCTTGTTGGCGTAACACTTATCTTTGAGGGCACCCCACAAATAATAGTCCAACGGTGTCAAATCGCAGCTCCGAGGTGGCCAAACGACATCAGCTCTGCGGCTGATAATGCGATCTTCAAAAACAGGGCGCAAAACATCGAGTGTAGCTTCGGCTGTGTGGCACGTAGCGCCGTCCTGTTGAAACCAAATGTTGCCAATATCCTCCTCTTCAATTTTTGTGAACAAAAATTCGTTCAACATGGCCCGATAACGATCGCCATTGACTGTAACGGCCACTCCTTGCTCATTTTCGAAGAAAAATGGCCCAATTATGCCTCCGGACCAAAATCCGCACCAAACAGTGACTCGTTTTGGGTGTATCGGCTTTTCAATGTATGCGTGCGGGCTTTTGTGCCCCAAAGCGACAATTTTGGTTGTTTACATACCCGCCAAGATCAAAATGAGCTTCATCTGAAAAAATGATTTTTTTTTGGCAAAATCGGCATCTTCTGTAAGTCGATCGCAGGCCCACTTAACGAAGCGAAAACGCATTGGATGGTCAGTTGGCTTCAACTCCTGAACCAATTGGACTTTGTATGGCGTCAAACCAAGGTCTTTATGCAAAATTCGTCTCAGTGATGCCTCCGAAATGTTCAATTCTTGAGAATGACGGTGAATTGATGTTGATGGCGCTTCACGCACACTTTCTGCCACAGCAGCAATTTTCTCGGGTGTACGCACTGTTTTTGGCTTTTCACGCTTTGGTTTATCGATGAGGATGCCAGTTTCTTTCACTTTTTTCATAAGATAACGAACATACGGAGCTGACGGTGCTTCTCTTCTTCCAAAATCCGTACGCAATTTTCGCACACATTCTGCAACATTACCATGATTTTCAAAGTAATGTCGAAATATTTCCCAGCGTTGTTCAAGCGTATACGCAACCATATTCGTTCAGCGGAAGGATAAATCTAATTATCTGTCAAATCAGACATGAGCTAAGTGTTACCATTCACGAAATAAGCACTAGTTGAAAGAAAAAAACGTTAGATGGCGGACCCTTTAGAACAATGCTTATAAAGATAATGGGGAAGCCGACTAATATTAACATAATTCAAGTCTACGCCCCTACATGTGATGGAAGTACTGACGAAATCGAAGAATTCTACGATAATGTTGAACGAAGCCACATGAAATAACGTTTGTGCTGGGCGACTTCAACGCGAAAGTAGGACAGAGTGAAGTAATGGGTGTCACCGGAAAATATGGATTAGGTGAACGAAATGAGAGGGGAGACAGACTTGTACAATTCTGCCAGGAACATAAAATGAAAATTACAAACACCCTATTTCGCCTACACCCTAGAAGACTCTACACATGGAAATCACCACAGGACAATAGAGGAAAAATTGTGAGAAACCAAATAGATTACATATTAATAAACAAAAGATATTGTACCTGTGTGACAAAATGATCAACATACCCAGGAGCAGACGTACCATCTGATCATAACCTCCTGGTATCAATTGTTCGAAAACATAAGCCAAAACCTAAAATTAATACTGAAACTCTACGTGATCCATCAGTTAAAAACAAAGTTAAGGATCGTATAAATAATAAACTTGCAGGTGTCGATGGTGATGATGTAGTAAATCTGTGGAATAATGTCAAAAATATTATTACCACGACTACGAAAGACTCACTAGGAAGCTGCATAAAAACAAAACAAGATGAATGGATGACAGACGAAATTCGAGAGCTTCGAACAGAAAGAAGTAAAAATAAAAACGTAAATTACGAAATGTACTGGGAACTGAACAAAGAAATCTGAACGGCAACCCGAGCTGCAAAGAACGCAACGCAAAACCTACACGACGATTTTAATCTACATAAAAAACTCAAGGAAGCCGCAGGAATATACAAAAGGAGATCTGCAGCAATTCTGTTTGATGACAATAAGGAGGCTGTATTCGAGATGACGGATAAAAAACGCATTTGGAAAGATTATGTAGCGAATTTATTTACTGACGAGGAAAGGTCGGTTTTCGACAGTAACGCAGATACCCCTATATCCCGAACACCAATCACTAAATGTCTTATTAAATGATCAATGGGACGCATCTAAGGAAATAAGATGCCGTATAGAGATGGCAAGAGATGCATTTCTTAAATGCAGCAAGGTTTTGACCAGCCATGATATCAGTCTTGCAACAAAATCACGCTTTATCAGGTGCTATGTATGGTCGGTTTTACTATATGCCGTAGAAGTATGGACAATTAAAGTAGCGGACGAAAAAAGACTAGAAGCTTTTAAAATATGGATATACAGACGTATATTGAAGATACCATGGACCGACCACGTTCCAAACAATGAAGTACTGAGAAGAATGAACCACGTTCGACAACTAATTAAAACTATCAAAAATAGGAAAATCGCTTATTTAGGACATATAATGAGGAACGATAAATATAAATTTCTTCAAAAAAATATCAAAGCTAAAATTGAAGGAAGACGCGAAAGAGGAAGAAGAGAACTTTCCGGGCTGAAAAATATCCAAGAATGGACAGGATATCGTGATGAGCTAAATTTAATAAATGCTGCAAAAAATATACAACTTATGAATATCTGAAGTTTTATAAAATTACAAGATCTTATTTTATTTTTATTGTATGTATACATGTTATTTAGAACTGTAATAATTGTATTTTGTATGATCGCTTACATCCGAATAACGGATTTGCAAATAAAAGAAGAAGAAGAAAACAAAATTGGTCAAGTTGTTCTCAAGTTGTGACAAAATCGGTCGAGCATCGGTCAAAAATCCTAAAATTTTGTAAAAAAAAAATTGACAATGTAATAAAATAAAATCAAATCAATAAATTTCACACTACAGAAGAAGTTGAAATACCGTCAACGAAACGTCGAGTGAAAAGGATGTAATAATTTGAATTTTTTTTTATTATCATCTTAATATTTAATTAACCATAATTAGCCCGAAAAATATTTTTAAAAAAAATCTCAAAAAAAAGTGTTTAAAAAAAACTTATCCATAGAATTTTGAATAACGATTGTTTTTGTTAGAGGATCTCATAGCCCAATAAAAAAAATATACTGTTCATCAACTTTCATAAAACAATTTTCCTTTTGTTGCACAGTGTAATGTTTTGTAATTCGTTTTAAAAAAATATTTATATCTTTCTGTTTTAGATTCGCTTCTTTATCGGCAGTTACCACTTGTTTTAAATTAGGATATGCCTTAAAATCAGTCAATAAAATTGTTTTTATTATGAAGATATTTAAGATCATCAATAGTACGAGTACTTCTTACTTTGTTAAGTACATCCACCCAGTTTTCTATTTCAGTAACTACTTCTTCTTGTTCAGATTCATTTTCTGTATTTTCAATTTCAATAAAGATGTTGGCATCTTCGGTATTTACATTTTCATCAATACAAAGATATCATTGTGCACTTACAGGCCTACAATATTGAGATATAAATTTTAGTTTTGCTAAAAGAATATCATCTTCGTCATTAAATTTAGAAGATTTTTAAACATCTTTAACAAAATCAGGGGGCAAATCGTCGCATTCGATATCGAGTTAAATCAATCGAAATTCCATATTTTAGTTTATTATTTAAAGAAGACAATCGTCAGACCTCGTTTCACTTTTACTATTAGCTATGGACCATAACTCTTTAGCTGTGACAGAGTAAAATTACTCTTATCGAAAAATTTCGATATCGAATGCGACGATTCGAGCCCAGCTTTGCGAAAACAATTTTGATATATTTCAACAGTAACTTTTTCCACGTATTTTCCAAGAAAATATACGGATTGAAGATGATATTAAAAACCTCGAATCACTCCTTGATCTCAAGGCTGGCATATGCAAGTTGTGTTTGGAGATAACCATGATGGGAGAAAAGGAAGTATTTTAAGTAATAGGAAAAACAGCTCGAGTACTTTCTTTTGTCTCATCATGCAACCACAGAATAGCACTGAGGTAACCAAACACAACTGGGCGTTTGCCCATTTTGCGATCCAATTGCTGTAACCACATAATATCTCTGTAATCCAGGCCTTTTTGTTTGATTGCCAAATTACTGATAAGTCTGCGATTGGAATTTTCTTAAATGTCCGAGGTTAAGCAGTTTTTCCAATTACTTAAAGAACTTACTTTTGTCCCATCATGCAAACACAGAATAGCACTGATATAAAGGGTCCGCCAAATAACTTTTTTTTTTTTTTTTTTTTGAAAATGTTATAAAAAAAAAAAAAAAAAACTACTAAATATTATCTCAAATTTCTTTTTTTATTTGAAAGTACAATCCTTCCGGTTAATAATGGAAAATAATTTCATTCAAATGGCTGCCTCGGCTGGCCATGCAGTAGCCTACACGATCGGTCCAATTTTTGAGCACATTATCGATTGTGTGCAGCTGTATTTCACCAATGGCTTCACGAATATTGTCCTTTAAAGCGTCAATTGTCTCTGGCTTGTTGGCGTAACACTTATCTTTGAGGGCACCCCACAAATAATAGTCCAACGGTGTCAAATCGCAGCTCGGAGGTGGCCAAACGACATCAGCTCTGCGGCTGATAATGCGATCTTCAAAAACAGGGCGCAAAACATCGAGTGTAGCTTCGGCTGTGTGGCACGTAGCGCCGTCCTGTTGAAACTAAATGTTGCCAATATCCTCCTCTTCAATTTTTGTGAACAAAAATTCGTTCAACATGGCCCGATAACGATCGCCATTGACTGTAACGGCCACTCCTTGCTCATTTTCGAAGAAAAATGGCCCAATTATGCCTCTGGGCCAAAATCCGCACCAAACAGTGGATCGTTTTGGGTGTATCGGCTTTTCAATGTAAGCGTGCGGGTTTTCTGTGCCCCAAATGCGACAATTTTGCTTGTTTACATACCCGCCAAGATCAAAATGAGCTTCATCTGAAAATATGATTTTTTTGGCAAAATCGGCATCTTTTGTAAGTCGATCGCAGGCCCACTTAGCGAAGCGAAAACGCATTGGATGGTCAGTTGGCTTCAACTCCTGAACCAATTGCACTTTGTATGGCGTCATACCAAGGTCTTTATGCAAAATTCGTCTCAATGATGCCTCCGAAATGTTCAATTCTTGAGAACGACGGTGAAATGATGTTGATGGCGCTTCACGAACACTTTCTGCCACAGCAGCAATATTCTCGGGTGTACGCACTGTGGCTTTTCACGCTTTGGTTTGTCGATGAGGATGCCAGTTTCTTTCACTTTTTTCACAAGATAACGAACATACGGAGCTGACGGTGCTTCTGTTCTTCCAAAATCCGTACGCAATTTTCGCACACATTCTGCAACATTAATATGATTTTCAAAGTAATGTCGCAATATTTCCCAGCGTTGTTCAAGCGTACACACAACCATATTCGTTCAGCGGAAGGATAAAACTAATTATCTGTCAAATCAGACATGAGCTAAGTGTTACCATTCACGAAATAAGTACTAGTTGAAAAAAAACGTTAGATGACGGACCCTTTATAAAGGCACCACTTTCCACAATCAGTATTACTCAACAAATGACTGCGGACAAGACAAGTGTTTATTTAAAATATAAAAATAAAAAAATTTTGTGTAAAAATGAGCCAGATATATTTTGTTATGTGTACGGCAAGTTTATGACCAAAAATAATCGGAGCCATTTCTCAATTTTTATCAAATTAAGAACAAAGATTATTTTAAAATAAAGATATAAAGCACTGCCCAATACTGGACACCCAGTTCGATATGTGAGTTATTTTAAGAAATCCATCGTAATCGAACTCTCAGTAAGTACTTTTAAATAAAGTCCTAAATATTTTACATGGGGTGAACGGTCCGTGACCTAACAATGAAAAACCGGTTTTTTGGATCTGAAATAAATTTTATTCTTCCACGATCCTCTAACATGTGGATACCCCCCAGAAAGAATACGATTTGTCAAACACTTCAAAATATGCTTTCGTCTCTGATACGACTTCTTCGTTTGTGGAAAATCTTTTTCCATGGAGCCACCTTTTCAAGTTTGGGAACAAATAATAATCGTTGTTGGCCAGATCTGGAGAATATGGGGGGTGGGGGAGCATTTCGTAATGTAAAAATTGCAATTTTTCCGAAGCCAAAGCAGATGAATGCAGCGAAGCATATTCAGTATAGTACAAGATGTTTTTCTTATTTAAGTTGGGTCGTTTTTTCTTAATTTCATCATCCAGTATGTCCAATAACTCAACATAGTACTTGGCAGTTATTGTTTTTCCTTCCTCCAAGTAATCAGTAAATATTATACACGTGCATCCCAAAAAATACTGGTCATTGCCTATCCAGCCGATTGTTGATCGGCTTTCTCATGCTTGTAACTACTCCGCAGACTGTCTATTGGAGTCCGGTGTATAATAATGAAACCACGTCTCATCCATTGCTATAAGTCGACGCAAAAGTTCAGTTCAATTTACTTCAAACATCTCTGAAATATACTTTAAGTCTGGAATGTATTTCAGTTTCTGCTCAGCTGTTAAAAATCGCGACACTCAGCAATCTCACTCACTTTAATTTTTCGATCATCCAATACAACCTTTTCTTACGTTTTCTTCGATAACTGCTTCATTTGGACAACCAGAATGTTCTGCATCATTTGCGATCGTACGATCACGTTTAAATTCGGAACCATTGAATATGACGGCGAAGATTCACCATAATGTTTACCAATAAATTCTTTGGCTACAACAGTATTTTTTCCCACTAAAAAACAGTGTTTTTCTCAAACTTTAAAAGCAGCATCAT
Source organism: Cordilura impudica (assembly GCA_963682025.1). Classification (NCBI taxonomy): domain Eukaryota; kingdom Metazoa; phylum Arthropoda; class Insecta; order Diptera; family Scathophagidae; genus Cordilura; species Cordilura impudica. The sequence goes on along the minus strand of OY821518.1, from coordinate 89,157,574 downwards.
TTTTATAACGGAAACTTTTTTTTCTAATTAATGAAATGTTATGAAATTTTTTCACAATTTTTCCAACCGTTGGCCACAGAGTTTTCACTCCATGTAGTATATATACTTTTTTAAACTCTTTCTTTTAACTCATACTCTCTGTCTATCTGCCATAGGTCAACCCCACTCCCCCTCATCCAATTGATCTGAAACTTGGCCCATAGTCTTGTTGTGACTATAGATTAATTTTGGGGTAGTCACGCACAGTCACGGAGATATTTAAAACGGATTACCCCTCATGCAATCAATCTGAAACTTGGTCAATATACTTGCCGTAAAGAAAGATTAACTTCGACATAGTCACGCACAGTCACGCAGAGTCATGGAGTGATTTAAAACCCATTACCCTCATCCGATCAATCTGAAACTTTGTCCAAAAACTTGTTATGGATAAAGATTCATTTTACAATAGCCATACACAGTCACGGATAGTCACGCACAGTCATGGAGTGATTTAAACCCCATTTCCCCCCATCCAATCAATCTGAAATTTGGTCCATAAAATTGTTGTGATCAAAGATTAATTTTAAAATAGTAACGCACAGTCACGGAGAGATTCAAAACTCATATGTGACCCGGTCTATGAAAAGGTGGCTTATGACTCAAAAACAAAATTTCGAGAAATCAGCTGTTAAAGATGAACAATGCATTTCGTCAGTTTTTTTTTCGTTATCCCATTGGTGTAATTGTTTCTGTTGGTCTTTTTCCGTTATGAACTAGTTAATAATGTCTGTCGATAAAGAATTTAGCGAGGTTTTTCAAAAATATTTTGGTGAAAATGAAAAGAATGATGATGATGCCATTTTGGGCCATCAAAAAAATCTGAAGATGCTTTACCAGCCACAAAACTGGCATCGAAGGAACGCAAGGCTTCATCCTCAAAACCTGTAGCTTCATCGTCGAAACAGAAACCGAAACATATAGCTGCATCGTCAAATCACGATCCAAAAAATAAATAAAGTGAAGAAACCTGCGATTCAACTCCAATAAAAAAATCAAGAAAACGTAAGGCCTCATCTCCAGATGAAGATTCAAAAAAACGAGCAACTTCAAAGGTTTCAACAAGGATGATGGCGAAGAAAACTACTACATATTGCTAAATAAATATTTTTTGTGCAAAATAGCTTGTTTTTTTTTTGGTAAAATCATTTTTGTAGCGTTTCATTTTTGTAGCGTTTCATTTTCAATTCCATGTATTATCTTGATTCTCGATTTTCAATAAAATTCTGTTTTTCTTTCATTTGTGCTCTTCTTTCTCTACATTTTTAGTACACTTCTAAGCAAGTTAGGACTTTCTGATTTTCACCATGTGAAAGAGCGTCTCAAAATCTATCCGAACCAAAATAAAAGTGAAAAATAATTTTGTGAGTCATAAGCCATCTTTTCATATACCTTACTTATGCATATTATGCATAAGGAAAGAAAGAGTTTTGTAAAAAACTTTGTTTTTATTAGTAAGATTATCTGACTGCTCAACTTTTTCTCAACTTACAGAATACACAAGAAAACGCTACAACCTATACTGTGGAGAGATACATGGAGCCATGAATCTGATTGCTATTTTTGTTTAAGTCGTAAAAGCGGTTTTGGAAAACATATTCAATGGTCCCTCCCAACCATTTCAGCCGGTGGATTTACACTTCCCGTTCTACATCAAGATAGAAAGTCACTTCTTGAAAATCCGTGTAATATACCATATAGTAATATTTTATTATTTTATCCCCTACCACCCCCCCATCACCATGATCTAAGACCGAAGCTTTACAATCAACTCAAGCTAAATGATCTTATAAGAGACCTCGAGGTAATAAAAGAAAAATCGGAGCTTTTACCATCTCGCTTAATAGAGCGAAATTTATTAGAAAATGACGTCAAGTCAATTGCGTACCGGAACCGACATAAGCCATATGCCAATTTTTATACAACAAAAGATAATGTGTCTTTTTGTTACGACAAAAGTGATCTTTTTGAGAAGCTCGGTAAAAAGTATGTCGCAAGTGAGTGGCGGCTATTTGTTGGTAGTAGCAGAGAAAGCATTAAGGCCGTTTTACTACATATTGGCAACGAGAAGCCATTTATACTCATTGCACATGCCGTGAATATGAAAGAAACATAGAAGCTTTTGTCACTTTATTAAGAAATTTAAACTGTGCTGCTTTCTCTGCGTCTGGGATAGCGGAGATTGAAAAAATCTCTACATAAAAAAGGACTTGAAAACAAATGCAATCTTACCACCACTACATGTAAAGCTGGGCTTAGTTAAAAATTTAGTTAAAGCACTAGACAAAGAGAGTAGAGCCTTTGCTTATTTATATAAACAATATTTCCAAATATTTTATTTGCAAAAATTGGTGAAGGCGTTTTCGATGGTCCTCAAATTGGAAAACTGCTTCTAATGAGTTTTTATCACCAGATGAAAAAGCTGCGTGGAATTCATTTCGACAAATTGTTACTGACTTTCTAGGAAACAGTCCGAGTTATAAAAAAAAACAAAAAAATAAGAAAACAAGTAAGTAAATTATAGTCGGTCTAGACCGACTATATGATACCCTATACCATAGAAAATAAGCATGAACCAAATTTGAGTGGGATTTTTATTAATTTTTTTGGCTGCAGATATGAAAAAGTTTATACCGGAGGCTATATCTATAGGGGGACTAGGCCCAAAAATGGACCGATCCTGACTATGTTGGTAAAGTCTCTTGTATTTTGCGAAAATATATACAAACAAAAGAATCAGTGCAATACTTTTGTTTTTTGATAGATTTAAGTGAAGATCGGGAAGCAGCTCTATATGGGACCTATGACTAAGAGTTGTCCCAAAGGGATCATTTTTGGACTACTCATTAATGGATGTAATAAACGAATACAAACCCAATTTGAGTAAGATCTATATGACAATTTGGATCTTATGGCAATTTATGTCGATTTCATAGGGCTCATTTGTATGGGGGCTAGGTCTGAACATGGACCGATTGTCACCAATTTCAATAGCGTTCATCATATGGCCGATAAATTCATCAAAATTTCATCAAAATATATTCATATTTGCGACCTGCAGTTTGATTACTAGGTTTACATGGACACACAGACGGACGGACGATTGGTATAATAAAAGATGGGTCTAAGTCAAATATTTTTGGTAGTTACAAACAGCAGCACAAAGTCATTATACCCAACCCACATAGTTGTATAGGGTATAATTATAGTGGCTATCGGAGGAATTTTTGCTTGTTGCACACTGTTATTAACAATTTAAAAATATTTATTTAAAAAAAAAACCGACTAATTAAAAAAGTGAAATAAAAAAGTTTTGAAACTTTTGGCATTGCTATTTAAATGTTGGCTTAGTGGAAGAAAAGACGAGCGGCATCTATAATATTAATAGGCTAGGCGATTTCTTGTGACTGATGTTTTGTTCTACCGTTTTATCACAAATTTGACCAAACGCATATTATTTGAACGGTATTTCTTTTTAGCCGATTTACAGATTTACAGATTTTTAAATTTTTTCCTTTATTTTGAGTAAATTGCATTTAAAGTTGCTACTAACACATAGATAAAATTATACAATGCTATGTGTGTGTTTATTAAATTTGTTAATGTGTTTGTAATAAAAAGGAGTTTGTTTTTTGTGTTGATTTTTGAATTGGCTATAATTGATTAGCATACTTTTAGGGTCCTTATTTAATGAAAAAATAAAATTTCCGAGAATTTGCGCTCGAATTTCGAGGGCTGGAATCTTCTAGTATACATAAAACGATTTCGTGGCGATTGGAAAAAACGTATTTTATTAAATATATATTTGGAGATTTGACTGTCCATTATTTTATGCAAAAACTTAAGAATGCGCATTTTCAACAGATTATCAAAAGAGACCCCGTAAAGATTATTGGAAACAGAGGAAACATGATCAAAGCTTCTCAATCCATACACATATCTTATAATATTACCAAACAAGACATTTACTTTCGTATTACTAACTGCGTCACAGCTCCCAAATAGTTCACACCCATACATCAGGTTAGGAATCAGGTATGTCTTGCCAAATAAGGCTCTTATTCTTAAAGGGGGCAAATACAGTGTGGACCAGACAACTCACAGTTTTGCGTAAGTTTGAACAACCAGAGAATTTATATCATCAGTCCATGTCAAATAGCTATTGAAAACTATTTAAACAATATCTTCACAAATGGTGGGAATTAAACTTTTTTTTCGTTTAACTGTATTCAATTATAACCTCAGCTCACAAATTCAATGCATAGGGTATCCTCTAGTCGGTCTAGGCCGACTGACAATTACTCCAAACTGAAGACTTTCGTTAATATAAATACAGTCAGTCAATTAAGTATGTATGTAAGCGAGTAGCTTACAACGATGAAAGAAAATCTAATTTTTTAAAAGAAAATATTGGAACTTTTATTTTGAATCAAAAAAAAAAAAACAAAGATAAACTTAACGTCTTCAAATAACAACAACTTAAGCGAAAATATCCTCAAAAATATGTCAAAAGTATGCAAACATAAGTCAAGAAAAGGTATTTTTTCATAGGTTAACAGTTAATTATCCAATGTTCAATGCTTAGTTGGAAAGCCTTTATTTGTTATGACTGCTTTTGGATGGTTTTGCATCGATAACACCAGGTTCGTGGTAACGCTCGGTGGTATTTTCTCCCACTCTTTTAAAAGGACCTTTTTCAAGTCTTCTTTGCCACTTATGTCGTGTTTCCTGATTTGGCGCTCCAGGTGGACCCAAAAATGCGCAACAGGATTAATATCGGGCGATTGTCTTTACAAAATAGAGTTACCGAGTTATCAATGAGTTTTTTGTTTTCAAAACAGTTCTACATAGTTATATAGAATTATTATTCTGCTTTACCTACAAAATATATGATTGCGATTACATCTAATTTTTAAAAATTGTTTATAATTACTAGAGCACTATTATTCACATAAATACAAAATTGCACTTTTTAAATTTTCAATTCAAATTTTAGAAAATATCAATTCTAAAAACTAAAACTAAAATTTCCAATTGTAAATTAGAAATTATTAATTGAGTTTCAGAAAATCATATCAAAACGTCGGAAATAATAATTTTAAATTTAGAAGACATCAATTGCATCTTTAATATATACATTTTATTCGTTAAACACAAATTGAAATTCCAAAGAAAACACCAAATATGTTTACATTTAAAAAATGTTTACATTTAAAAAAAATATTGGCATTGGCATAATAGCTTTTCAGTAACTTCTTTTAACGATAGTCGAATCGTTAAAAAAAGATAATAGCAAAATTATCAGTAATTGTTAAAGTCAGCTGTTGTTGTTATCTAAACGACAACCATTTTTGTGTTGTTTATTCAATCGATAAAAACTTAAATTTTTAGGTTGAAATGTCGTCATACATAAATAAAAATCATAAAATAGTGAAAATATTTTGCTTCTATTAAAAATCTTTTTTATATAAATAAAAAAATTAAATAGCATATTCAATTCATTATTTCATTTTCAAATAAATAAACAGAAATATTAGTAAAAAAATAAAGATATTAAACATAAAGATAAAATCATCCTGTCAAACACGAAGTAATTTGTTTTTTTTTTCTATTCTTTGTGTTTTTCGCTTATTTTGACAGAGATGCCACTCGTTTACAATTTAAATAAAGAAAAATACAAAATAAAATAGTATGTACTTAGTGAATCACTTAATCTTTAGTGCAAACAACAATAGCTGTCGATATATATCTCGGATCGTTGAAATTTACAGAATCGGACTACAGAAAACATTAATTTAAATTCAATGAATTTTAGGAAACCTCAAATGATATTTAAGAATTGCGAACACAAAAATTGTTACATAAGTAAACGCAATTTGATGAGAATGTTATTTATATATAAATTTTCACATTTTTTTTTGGATGAATATTTGAAGTTTTTCAGAAAATAAAGATAACAAATTATTTTATTTAAAATGTTTGGGACATTTGGTTTTTTACGTTTGGCATCCCTAATTTGATTATTTATTATTATAAATTTATTCTCTATGGTTTCCAAATATGGCAATATTTTAATAAAAGAGTTGAGAGTTTTTTTGGTTATTATTTTGTTACTCCATCCGACCTATATGGCCGCAATAAAGAAATATTTGGCCAGTTAAAAGAAACTATACAGCCATCTCCAATTAGCATGATTTAATGCATGTAGCCACCCTACACAACCATTACCTTTGCAATGGAGGTTAGGGCGAGCTACTTAATTAGCAAAAACTAAATTAAAAGAGAAGATATGTCATATAACCGGAAACGCATGCATAAAGGTATATAACCTAAATGCATGCCGATCAGCAACCACGATGACCAAAAAGCAAACACCGAAATAAATCCGAAATAATAGAAAAGACGAAAACCAACCCAAAGAATTTGCTGAAATAATTTCGTATTAAGTTTAACAAATTGTTTACTTTTTCCAATATTTTGTTTACATTTATTATCATTACTCAAACCGAGGTGGAGGGTATCAAAGATTCGGCACAGCAGAATTTAACACTATTACTTGTTACGGTTTATTGGGCTTACAAACGGCTCATCGCAAATTTTATGGTTATGGTATCGAGCCGAATGGAATACTTTGCGAATTGTTGCTGTAATACAAACTTTTCCCACCTCATTTACAATTTCCATCTGTAATTTTGATGCAGAAATTTTCGGTTTCGCTTGTTATTATTATTTCCTTGCCTTCTGTAACTTTCTATTGTTTTTTGACGGTTGCATGACTTTTTTAAACCAATTCGGCTATTTGTCTTTGAATTGTGTACTCCAGGTAGAGTTTTATTATCACTTCTCTGAGATCCGAAGCCAATTCTTTGCCCCGTGGTGCCATTGGTGCTATTTGATGTATATTTTTAATGTATTTTTTCCACATATACAACCAAAACTTTTAAAAACACTTAAATCCTAATCAAAATATAAAATAATTGTTCTGAAGTTCACTTTGTCACATTACACGCAAAGACCGGAATTAACTGTGCGTTTTGCATTCAAACTTTATTGACTATATTTTTACATCAATCAGAAAAACAATTGCTTGCAAATCTAGCGGTGCTTTAAAAACTGGTTATTCTAACTAGATGCTGGAAGGTAACATAATAAACAACAAAACAGCAAAATAAAGACGGCAAGGTAATACAGGGTGTGCGAAAAATTTTGAATTGAATTTTGATTTACAGTCAAACTTTATTGACTGACTGTAGATGTTCTGACATAAGTATCACTTCCGTGACAATGCAACCATCTATTGGCTACAAATTGATGCAAATTTTTTCGTGCCATGTTTCTTGGATCGCAATAATAAAAGGCATCACTGATAGTTGGTAATATTCTAATTCAAATCTATTGCATTTATCAATTCAAGAATTATTTATTTTATTTAAAAAAAGAATATTAAAATCTTTTTTTGAATTAAGATTCATATCTATTTTCTAATATCGAAAATATATTTGTTGTTCATATTAAAAAGAAAAATTAATTTCAAAACTTTGTATAAAAATCTAAATAAAATTTAATTTTGAGTCTCAATTTGTATGTATGCATCATTTTCCTTATCATATCCATCGATAAAACTATCAATCACATATATGTTTGTGTATAGTTACGCATCAATATTAGTTATATTGATATTTTACAGTTGCATACTTTTCTTAAAATTAAATTATATTCTTTATAGAAATTTATCTTATTTATCAAATACATAAGTATCATGTATGTATTATAATTACAGTTTAAGTTTTCTAGTATCTGTGTATGTCTGTTGGCAACAATATTCTTCGACACTTGTCAATAGTTTAAATTACAAATTATACATTGATTACTTTTTCACACATGTTCTATCAATAATGGATATAAAATTTAACCCTTTTCAATATTGAAGGATTTAATGTAACAATCAACAGAAAACCAATTTTTTTCAAATATTTCAAGATTTCGGATACTTTTTGTTTTATTTTAAGAAATGATTTTCTATACAAAATGTTCAATATCCGGTATAAAATATTCGCAATAACAGTAAATATTGAGCAAACAAATACTGTTTCAGATTTTCTGCACTTAGTAATGATACCATTTTAACCCATTTTGTACTAAAACTGAAATCGTGTAGATGTCTAAGTAGATTTTTGTGTGGTGGCTCCTAACGGCCTCCTGATCACTAAAAATGAATAACTAAAAAAATCGGTAACCTATGTTAGTTGTCGCGGACTGTTACGAAAACGCAACGTTGGCTAGTAAGGTGAAAACCAGAAACGTTCATTTCGTTATTTTCCATCATATTAAATGCATTACGACTAAGGGTAACAGGGGAATATATCACCGACCACATGACCAGACACCAGACTATTTTAGACCAAATTCCGGGACTCAACACAGTGAATATTAGCTGTGATAGAATCGCGGAAGTGTCAACAGATATACCCTGCAGTATACGGATACCAGACAGGGAAAGTTGGATGAACGGGAATATTCTACAGAACCTTCCAGGGTCACATTACTATACGGACGCCTCTAGTCTGCATGGTAAGACTGGGATAGGTTTCTACGATGAGGACCGTTCCACAGGGGTATACCTCCGTGTTCCGGACCACAACTCCGTCTTTCAGGCTGAATTGGTGGCGATAAAGGAATGTATTAGGTATATTAACGCACGGGATTCCCCAAGTCCCGTAGACGTGAAAATATTTACGGACAGTCTAGCGGCTATCAGAGCGATATCCGCAGACAAAACTAGATCAAGGACTATCCTCAAGTGTAAGGAGGAGATTTCAAACTTCTCCAGAAGAGGCAGACTTGAAATCGTTTGGATTCCAGGACAGTGGTATAATGGGAAATGAGATTGCTGACAAACTGGCCAGGAAGGGATCTTTCCTGGAAAGAGTAAATTTGGAAAACCCAATACCTTTCAGGTCTCTCAAATTGGAACTGGCAGACTGGGCGACCAGTGCACATGTCTCAATTTGGGAAGAGAATGACGTGGGTAAGGTTACAAAGATATTATGGGGTTCTCCCAACGCAACAAGAACAAGGGAGATCCTGAATCTGAATAGGGTAGAACTTAGTAGGGTAATTGGCATCCTCACTGGACACTCTGAGCTGAGGGCTCACCTATATCGTATAGGACGGGCGGAATCAGCTGTTTGTAGAGCTTGCGGAGAGGATGACGAAACCCTAGAACACTACCTCTGTTACTGTCCTGCATTTGCGAGAACAAGGGTCAGATATCTATCCAGCGACATCTTACCATGCCTGATGGGTCTAAGGGGGATAAGCTGGAAAATACTCAGGAAATTTGCTGATGAGACCGAATTTCTAAGTTAGTAAGAGGGGTAGATAACCGGAAAGTAGAGATGTAGAGCGCACAACAAGCCGACCTAGTGGCTTAGGTGTATATCCAGACATAACGGATATGAGCTATGTGTATACATAGCTCCTCTTATCAAGCCAACCTAACCTAACCTAAATGCATTACGATGGGCACATACAAGGTAGGTTGGGAAGATCAGTAATGCTGGATATGAGGAACAGTATGATAGCAACACATTCCATGTCCGCTGGAACCCGTAAGGTAATGCCCTGTCTTGTCAACTCGTCAGCTTTACAGTTTCCCAGTATATTCCTGTGCCCTGAGACCCATACGGAACATTGATTCCAAGGATTTTACCGCGGCCTGACTATCAGAGTAGATGTTGACTGCGGTTGTAGACAGAATATTCCGACCCAACCAGTCAGCAACTTCCTTTATTGCCAGTACCTCTGCCTGATAAACACTGCAGTGGTCTGGCAACCTGCGAGCCAGATTTAGTCCAAGCTCCTTTGAATAGACTCCGAAACCCTCTTGACCACACAATTTCGATCCGTCAGTATAGAAATTTATCGAACGCCTGCTACCTGGAATCCTCCCTGACCAGGATTCCCTGGTCGGTATCAGAGTTTTGTAGTGTCGTTCAAATACACTCCTCGGAGTAGTGTAATCCACGTTCAATGGTAAGTTCCTGTTAGTCAGGATCACTCCATGGCCACAATTATGACCACGCCATTGTATTGTGCTTCTTAGTCGAATGGCCGATGAGGCCGCCGACTGCTTTCCTAATATGTCCAACGGTATTAGGTGTAAGAGGATGTTCAAGGCATCCGTAGGTGTAGTACCAGTGATACGCATGGAAGCCATTCTCTGTACCCTTGCAAGAAGGTTGGTATTAGAGGCCTTCTCTAGAGCAGGCCACCAGACGATAACCCCGTACAGCAGTATTGGGCGAACCACCGCTGTGTAAATCCAGTAAGCAATTTTCGGTCTGAAGCCCCACCTTTTTGCAGGAGTATGAAGCTACAGTCGCCTTCTTCTCCCTTTTGTCCAAGTTCCGTCTGAAGTTCAGCTTCCTGTCCAGGAATACGCCAAGGTACATGGCTCCATCAGAGAAGGCGATATCAGCTCCGTAAAGAGAAATAGGATCGAAGGTAGGTATCTATACTTCCTCGTGAAAAGAACAAGAATGTCTCTAAGTGTGGATAGAAACTTCCCATTTACAGCTATGGCCACGTCATCAGCATAGGCGACACGTTGCAGCCTTGTTTCTCCAACGAAAGTAGCATTGAGTTCAGCGCTAAGTTCCATAGAAGTGGTGACAGAACACCTCCTTGTGGCGTTCCCCTGTTCACGAATCGGGATATTAGAGTCGTTCCCAATTTAGACGTTATCCGCCTGTTGGCAAGCAGATTTCCAATCAGTGAGATGATCACGGAGTTCACTCCTAGACTAGATAGTGCCGCTGATATCGAATCCGGTGTGACATTGTTAAAAGCCCCTTCTATATCCAAGAAGGCTGTCATGGTGTATTCTCCTATCGAGAGCGATTTCTCGATGGTACTCACAAGCTCGTGAAGAGCTGTTTCAGTTGGCCTTCCCTTGCTGTAAGCGTGTTGTCGCGCCGACAGCAGTTTAGGATCAATAACTCTTCGTAAGTAAGAATCTATCATACGCTCCATTGTCTTCAATAAGAACGATGATAGACTTATTGGTCTGAAGTCTTTTGGGACAGTGTTGAACTTTTTCCAGCTTTTGGAATGAACACCACTTTCGTCTCCCTCCACTTCAGTGGTATATAAGCTAAGTTGATACAGCGAGTGAAAAGCCTACATAGCCAAGGGGAAATGTAGTCCGACACGTGCTGCAATTCAGCTGGAATGATACCGTCAGGTCTTGGAGATTTGTAAGGTTTGAAGCTTCAAATCGCCCAGTACAGTGTTGGTATGTTGACTATCTCCGAAGCAATATCCGCTGCACTAACGTCTGAGTATTCTGATTTGATGAGCATATTTATTTGAATAATCATAAAGTACATCCATAACTTCCTTGTCCAAATATTGAAGAAATGTCTCCACGAATGATTTTCCAAATAGATTTTAAAATTTTAAAAATAAAAACAAATAAAGAGTTGTACTATATAGACTTACACAGGGTAATTCCATACAAAGGTCAACCTTAGGTTCAATTTTAAAATTTTAATTTAAATAATTTTTATTGACACCATTTCAAAGAAAGGGGTATGAAAATATGACAATAGTTTATTATGCCTGGTTTTCATTATGTCATTTTCAATGGCAATTGTTGTCAATTATTGTCAGTTGTATGAAAACGGGTTTTAATGTCTTGTCATTTACAACCCCTGGCAACATTTGACATCTGAAATGAAATTGCCAGCATGTTGGCAATTTGTTTTTGTTTGACAGCCGGATTTTTTGTTCGTTTGTAAGATGTAATGAATACGTAATGAATAGAAAATTACGAGACGTCTGTTGAGGCAATTGTTTGTTGTCAGTTTATATGACATAGTGCAAACCAGGCATTAGATGTATTTTTGAATATATTTATAGCCCCTATTTTTCCAGTAAGAAAGCAAAAGTGTAATTAAGTAATTTTGAAACTAAAAGCAGTGTCATGTCTGTCACATTACAAAATACTTCTTTTTACTATAATTTATTTTAGAATTCAAGTCTTTTATATGCTTTATTTATAAACAAGCTCTTATATTAAAACAACTTTTTTTTATTTGTCGTACAAATAACTTCAGGGCTCTTCCGGGTATTACAAACATCCTCTAAAATCATTAATTAAGTAATTTTGAAACTAAAAGCAGTGTCATGTCTGTCACATTACAAAATACTTCTTTTTACTATAATTTATTTTAGAATTCAAGTCTTTTATATGCTTTATTTATAAACAAGCTCTTATATTAAAACAACTTTTTTTTATTTGTCGTACAAATAACTTCAGGGCTCTTCCGGGTATTACAAACATCCTCTAAAATCATTAATTAAGTAATTTTGAAACTAAAAGCAGTGTCATGTCTGTCACATTACAAAATACTTCTTTTTACTATAATTTATTTTAGAATTCAAGTCTTTTATATGCTTTATTTATAAACAAGCTCTTATATTAAAACAACTTTTTTTATTTGTCGTACAAATAACTTCAGGGCTCTTCCGGGTATTACAAACATCCTCTAAAATCATGACTGTTGGTTGTCATGTCTGTCACGACGGCTTTTTCCTCCCCATCATTAACAACAATAATATTTTATCACTTTTGCTAATGGTAAATATGTTGTTCAGGTCCGTCTGCATGATCCTGTATATTTTTTATGAACAATGAAAACTTTCACTGTATAATATTGGATTAGAAAGATCTCTGAATGTCATGTCTGTCACTATGGAATTAGCCAAAAGTGATTTGCATGCAATTAGCCACTATTGCATTTTCGCAACAGCTATTTTAAAATTTGCAACATGAAAAAAGTATTCTTTTTTCGAAAATGGTTTTTAAGAAAAATGGTTTTTAAGAAAAAGCATTTTTTTGGACCGTTTTAAAACTTTAATAACTTGATTTTAAAAAAACAGGTGATCTTCTTTGAACCAATGTCGTAATGGCAAAGCCCTAAACTAACTTGAGAAAAAATATAATTCGAATCCGTTGCCCTGTATAAAATGGGTTAAAATTTATTTCTTATTTCTGTGCCGTAACTGACCTCAAAAGCATAATTATTTACTTTAATCTGCACTAAATATTTTGTACTCGTATACGACTACTTGTGAGAAGACCATATGTCTTCAATGTGTTTTTAATTATTATTATTTAAAATTATTTTTGAGGTTTTATTGTCCATATTCTTTAATTACATGTTGTTCATAATCCAACCATAAATTGCAACAATATGACACAAACACAATTTATTGTTTTAAACAAATAAACACTCAATATTTAGGTCATGTCTGAATAAGAAACCAACAAAGAAAAACAGATTTTATACACAAATTCTTAATGATGACTTAACATAGAGAAGAGTTGTATAGGGTGTCCCGTAATCCACGCAAGATTTCAATTTGCAGCCGTTTGTGCAGTAAAGTGTTGACAACCAAAAGAAAAAAACGAAATTGGACAGCTGACTGTTTAGGGTTGAAAAAAAGTTAAGCAACGCGTTTTCCTAGTTAAAGAATATTTCAAAAATAAGTTTAGACAGACAGACAGGCATGCAATAATAATAATAAGAGGGACGGACGGACGGACGGACATACAGACAGACAAGTAGATGCTCGGTTGGACCTTTCTGAGTCGATCGGTATAATAAAAGTATGTTTGGCAGTCACAAACAAACTCAATATACCCTGACCACATACATAGTGGTATAGGGTATATAAATTTATAAACGAATATATTGGTTTAGCAACGTCTTTTACTTGTGAATTATTAAACTTTCTTACCGCAATAGTATTTGATAATTTACCTGTCATTTACATAAATTTCATGGCAAATTTGAAGTATGTTGCTGCGTAAAGTTTTTCTTATTTATGTTTTGACTTTCGTCCGTAAAAAAACAACTATAATTTTTTTTTATTTAAATTTAAAATATGTTTAAGCATTGAAACCATTTTAATTTAAATAGAAGAAGAAAAATTGAATTTGACAGTGGTATGAAGTTGTTCTTTGGAACAAAAATTTAACTTGAATTAACTGAAACATTTTCTTGGCATGTTTATATTTGATGTTATTTAATCTGTTTCGATTTAATTTAAAAAAACATTTATAGTATTAATATGAATATTAGGGTGCCTCCCAAAACAAGTTATTGTTATGTTCTTAAAATATAAATCTGGCTATTTTTTATGATGCTAAACAAGAGTGCTTGGCCTTAGCTCTAGGCGAAAGTTAAATATTTCAGATTTCTGAAATGTTCATCATATGAAAGGTTTCTTGGGAAGCTCTTCTAACGTCCAAGTTTCAGCGATATTCAAAAAAACATTTAAATTTTAATGGGTTTTGTAGGAAGATGTGTAGTTCTTAATTTTAAAAACTATTCGATTTAAGGACTTATTTCACCTTTTTTTTCGATATTCGTATTAGTTCGCGCTTAGGTCGAATTTTTTTACTGGGAAGTAAATGTTTAGCACCAAGAGGCATTATGGGAATTAAACATTTTAGATAAAATTTGTGAAAACAGGATTTTGTATTTTTTTAATCAGCTTTCTAACGATATACAATATTGTTGCAACTCTATGTACAAAACTTAGACAAAATGGGTATCAAATTTCATATCGTCAAGATAACGGTAACTTTGTGAAAACATAATGCATTTTTATACCCTCCACTCCAGTGTGCAGAGGGTATATATAAGTTTGTCATTCCATTTGTAATAATTAGAAAAAAATTTTTGGACCCCATAAAATATATATATATTTGTGATCCTAATAACAACCGGAGTTGATATAGCGATGTCCGTCTGTCCGTCTGTCCGTCTGTGGAAATCACGATGACGGCATCAACCGGGCAGATAGGGTGCTCATTGACATAAAAAATGATTCATTAACATCCTGAGAAGTTTGCTATTTAAAATCGTCCAAAACGGTCGATTAGGGCCCGATATTTGAATGAAGAACTAAAAAAAGTCTTGAAAAAATATAATTTTCTATGTTGTTCTTGTCACGATCACTCCCTCAATAGGATGGCGAAGGTGATAATTTTTAGTGAGAATGATTCACCAAGTTCATGGGAAGATTTCTATTTCAAAAATCAGTATAATCGGTGGAACACGTCCAGCGAAATATCTGAAAAATAAAAAAAAATTAAAAATATGATGATTCTGTATTGCTCTTAATATTCTAAATGTTGTTTTGTTGTCATAGCTGGACTTGTTGTTTTTGTGGTCGTTGTGGTAATAATATAATAAAAACTAACCCTTTGTACATTTTTTATCAACTCTGGCAGAAAAATTTAAAAGTTTCCATTGTTTTGGCATCACTAAAAAAATTTATTAGATCATTTCTATCATTGCCACGAGCCTTCCTGCAAAGTTTTAGATCGATTGGGTTACGGGAAAGCGGTTAAAATCAATCAAAATTTTTTTCGACAAGCAGACACTACGAGTATATATAAAGGGAGTAAAAATTCACCAGCATCTAAAGCAAATAATGCTAAGATACCTAGTTGTCAATAAAATAAAACAATGTATATTTAGCAAAAAAAAATTTTTATGTATTAATTTATTTAAAGAGAAAGACTCAAAAATAACGTTTGATGTTGTATTTTTTGTGTGTAATATTTACATATACATACATACATACACATATTAAATAATATAAATAATATACATATATTCTATATATATTCTATATATATATTCTATATATTTTATATATGTATATCCATAATAACTGCATGTTAGAAATATGTAAATCGGTATATTATTTTATTTACATAAATTTCTGCAGTATCTTGTTGTGGGGAAAATACATTTCTTTTGCATTAACAGAGTGTAACTTCATTTTGCTCAGCGTGACTATGCCACAGTAGATGGCGCCACAATTTTTGTTCTAATTAGTGTTGCAGTACATAGTTATTTCTATTTTAACATGAATGTCAATATTTTCAACTAGATATCATACAGAACAATGTTAAGAGTATACACGGGCTGGTCTTCCATTTCATACGTTTTTTCATTATTCTTTTACAAATATGAACATAAGTTTGGCATGTTACCTCTTTGTTGTCTTTATAAAATAGAGTTACCGAGTTCATCAATGAGTTTTTTGCTTTCAAAACAGTTCTACATTGTTATATAGAATTATTATTCTGCTTTACCTACAAAATATCTGATTGCGATTACATGTGTAACGTCGCAAAACACAACGTACATAACTATTAACCACAGACAATAACAACTCAATAATATACATAACACTAACTGACTACGACCACCTATACTTAATCGTACAAGACGTCACACATTAACAACACATATACTAACTGAACCTATACCAACCACATTTAAACACCATCTTTTTAATTCTCATTCAGTTAATATATTAGTTTAGATAAGTAAACAAGGTTGGTATAGGCAAAGTCAGTCAAGTCGGGTTAATGATAAGACTCTGAGTCAAGTCGGGTTAATGACAAGACTCTGAGTCAAGTCGAGTTAATGACGAGACTCTGGGTTAAGTCTAGTTAATGACAAAACCTTGTGTCGGAACAATCTGCCACCACGTAGATATATCCAAGGACATACTTTATACTGACGATCGACCTCGGTCGTCATCAATAAATTTTACTCCAGCAACCTTCGGTTGACTGCTCTCGCTACTCCAGCAACCCTCGGGTTGACTGCTCTCGCTACTCCAGCAACTTCTGTTGACTGCTCCCGCTACTCCAGCAACCTTCGGTTGACTGCTCTCGCTACTCCAGCAACTTCTGTTGACTGCTCTCGCTACTCCAGCAACCTTCGGTTGACTGCTCTCGCTACTCCAGCAACCCTCGGGTTGACTGCTCTCGCTACTCCAGCAACTTCTGTTGACTGCTCCCGCTACTCCAGCAACCTTCGGTTGACTGCTCCCGCTACTCCAGCAACCTTCGGTTGACTGCTCTCGCTACTCCAGCAACTTCTGTTGACTGATCTCGCTACTCCAGCAACTTCTGTTGACTGCTCTCGCTACTCCAGCAACCTTCGGTTGACTGCTCTCGCTACTCCAGCAACTTCGGTTGACTGCTCTCGCTAATTCTTTTTATTCTACTTCCAGGTCGGCGATTGCCATCAACCTACGCTACCATTACAGCCGACCCCTGCCGAACAGACAAGTCAGTCGACAACTAAGCGAAGCAGCCGAGCTACCATAACAACCGATCTGCACCGAGCAGCCACGCCAGCCGACAATTCAACAGCCGAGCTACCATAACAACCGATCTGCACCGAGCAGCCACGCCAGCCGACAATTCAACAGCCGATCTACCAGAACAACCGACCTACACCGAACAGCCACGCTAGCCGACAATTCAACAGCCGAGCCACCATAACAACCGACCTACACCGAGCAGCCACACCAGCCGACGATTCAACAGCCGAGCTACCATAACAACCGACCTACACCGAGCAGCCACGCCAGCCGACGATCCAACAGCCGAGCTACCATAACAACCGACCTGCGCCGAGCAGCCACGCCAGCCGACAATTCAACAGCCGATCGATCTGCACCGAGCAGCCACGCCAGCCGACAATTCAACAGCCGAGCTACCATAAAAACCGATCTGCAGCGAGCAGCCACGCCAGCCGACAATTCAACAACCGAGCTGCCATCACAACCGACCTGTACCGAGCACCCACGCCAGCCGACAATTCAACAACCGAGTTGCCATCACACCGATCTGTACCGAGCACCCACGCCAGCCGACAACTCAACAACCGAGCTGCCATTATAACCGATTACTCCCGATTGAACAGCCGATCTCCCGATACAACCGACGGCTACCGAGTGAAATACCAAGCTACCCATACAACGGATTGATACCGATTGAATAACCGAGTTATCAATACAACCGATTGCTACCGATTGAATAACCGAGTTACCAATACAACCGATTGCTAAGCAACCGATCTACCGATACACCCGACGGCTGCCGATTAAGTAATCGATTCACCAGCACAACCGACTGCTACCGATTACGCAGCCGACTTACCGATACCACCAACCACAGCCGATATTGTCGATCTACGGATAAACGAACCATCTCAACCCCGATAAGAAGCCTGGAAGATCCGAATAAGAGACGAAGAGCCATCCGCCAGTGTGTCATATTTATAATATATATACATATAACAATTAATCAATAAAACTCAGTTTATACTTAATCCTAAGGAAGGAAAACAACTGAATTATTATTTAAGGTTTTGAGGGTCCTTAAATAGACCCTGGGCGCGACTAGCTACCCCAGCCGCAAGACAAAACACTCGTTACACATGTAATTTTTAAAAATTGTTTATAATTACTAAAACATTATTATTCACATAAATACAAAATTGCACTTTTTAAATTTTCCATTCAAACTTAAGAAAATATCAATTCTAAAAACTGGAATTAAAATTTTCAATTATAAATTAGAAAATATTAATTGAATTTCAGAAAATCATATCAAAATGTCGGAAATAATTTTAAATTTAGAAGACATCAATTGCATCAAATTCCAAAAAAAACACCAAATATGTTTACATTTAAAAAATGTTTACATTTAAAAAAAATATTGGCATTGGCATAATAGCTTTTCAGTAACTTCTTTTAACGATAGTCGAATCGTTAAAAAAAAGAAAATAGCAAAATTATCAGTAAAATTTTTAAACGATATTCGCTATTGTTAAAGTCAGCTATTGTTGTTATCTACACGACAACCATTTTTGTGTTGTTTATTCAATCGATAAAAACTTAAATTTTTAGGTTGAAATGTCGTCATAAATAAATAAAATAGTGAAAATATTTTGCTTCTATTAAAAAACTTTTTTATATAAGTAAAAAAATTAAATAGCATATTCAATTCATTATTTAATTTTCAAATAAATAAACAGAAATATAAGTAAAAAAATAAAGATATTAAACATAAACATAAAATCATCTGTGTCAAACACGAAGTAATTTGTTTTTTTTTTTTCTATTCTTGTTTGTGTTTCTCGCTTATTTTGACGGAGATGCGACTCGTTTACAATTTAAATAAAGAAAAATACAAAATAAAATAATATGTACTTAGTGAATCACTTAATCTTTAGTGCAAACAACAATAGCTGTCGATATATATCTCGGATCGTTGAAATTTACAGAATCGGACTACAGAAAACATTAATTTAAATTCAATGAATTTTAGAAAACCTCAAATGATATTTAAGAATTGCGAACACAAAAATTGTTACATAAATAAACGCAATTTGATGAGAATGTTATTTATATATAAATTTTCACAATTTTTTTTGGATGAATATTTGAAGTTTTTCAGAAAATAAAGATAACAAATTATTTTATTTAAAATGTGTGGGACATTTGGTTTTTTGCGTTTGGCATCCCTAATTTGATTATTTATTATTATAAATTTATTCTCTATGGTTTCCAAATATGGCAATATTTTAATAAAAAAGTTGAGAGAGCTTTTTTTGGTTATTATTTGGTTACTCCATCCGATCTATATGGCCGCAACGAAAAAATATTTCGCCAGTTAAAAGAAACTATACAGCAAGGTTCAGAAAATACACACACGAAACACACAATGTTCTGTTCAAAAGCAGCCAACACATATCTTTATTTAAATATCAATTATGTGCGTTTCTAAATTTTCTACGGTGCCGAACACAACCATGACTGTGTTCGTTTTAATATTTCATTATTTACACGAACATTTTTGTATCACATACTTTTTGTTTCAATCAAACATAAAGCACACATTTTTGAGTGTTGCTTTATTTGAAGTTCATGTTCACCCAGTCAGGGTGAAAGCACTAGACCATTATAGCAACACATTCACAGGGTTTTGCGATCTCAAGCGAAACTTTTTTCATTACCTTATATTAGACCCTGACCACTATAGGGTTAAAATTTTTATAACCAACGAACGGATATTCCCGACCGCCTTCGAATCTTATGAAACTTAGTTGTCTTTTTGCACCTTACTTAACTAAGATAAACGAAAAATTCAGGACTTCCAGCTTCTGTTGTTCCTGAGATATGGCGCGTCAAAAAATTAAAAAATCATTAAAAACACATATGAGTGGTCTGCCATTATAATTTATATATAAATAAATGTTAAACATACAAAATTGGTCTTATTTTAAATTTATTGAGAAAAGCTTTTAAACTGCATTTAGTTAAAAAAAAATTTCTGAAAGGTCAAAGGTCACTGTCACATGATTTAAAGTTTGG
This sequence comes from Cordilura impudica, assembly GCA_963682025.1. NCBI lineage: Eukaryota > Metazoa > Arthropoda > Insecta > Diptera > Scathophagidae > Cordilura > Cordilura impudica. Next base: position 89,137,270 of record OY821518.1, on the reverse strand, counting down.
CAAGCTATATCGTAAAAAAATAAATTTTTAAAATTCCGGAAAAAATATATGTTAATCCTGATATTATTCTCTGTAATTTGTGCTAAAAATTTTGAGTGAGCTCCTATTAGTTCCTGAGATATTGATAAAAATGTGAAATTGTTTGAAAAAATTTTTTATTTTTTTTTTTTATTTTTTTAGACAAAAGGAGTTAAAAAAAGTAAGAAATATTTATTTTACATATGGGGGATTTCATGTCAAGTGCACCAACTTTTGAAACCGATGTCTTCCGATCGGGATGAAATTTGCACCAAGGTTAGTCCTATTGGATAGTAGTTTAGACACAATTTTTCAACAAGATCGGTCCAGATCTCTCTGAGTTAGAGGGGATCAAAATTTGACATTTTGGCCAAACAGGTGTTTTTTCTCATCCATGTAACTTATTACCTATTGTTCTTAGAAAATTTTCTCCCAAAGAGTTTAGATAGCTAATTCTTCAATATTTCGGAAAAAAAATAATTTAAAAAAAAAAAAAATTTGTAGACTTTTTTTTTGCTAAATTAAAGCATTTTTTACAAATGCACTATTTTGAATTTCTTCCTATTTGTGTGTAAAACCTTACAAATAAAACTTATACTGAGAAACTAGACAAACTAAACTTTCCGAAGGTATATAACATACCTAACTAAAATTTTATACCCTCGATACTGTAATACCCAGAATATGTTAACCTCAGGAAAAATATCGCTTTTTTTCTATAGAAATGTTGAAAAATTATTATTTTTTATTTATTTTTAATAATAATTAAATTAATGTATAATAATAGTAATATTTAAAATAAAAAGATAAATAATTTATTAAAATTTAATCTTAATTGCATTAGATCCATTTATATCATAACTATTTTTATACCCTATACCACTATGTGGTTTGGGTATAATGACTTTGTGCTGCTGTTTGTAACAACCAAAAATATTTGACCTACACCCATCTTTAATTATACCGATCGAATCAGAATCACTATCTGATTCGATTTAACGATGTCCGTCCGTCCGTCCGTCCGTCTGTGTGTCCATGTAAGCTTGTAATCAAACTGCAGGTCGCAAATATGAATATATTTTGATGAAATTTGGTATTTGATCTTTCATCGGCCATGGGATGAACGCTATTGAAATTGGTGAGAATCGAGAATGTTCAGACCTAGCCCCCATACAAATGACCCCTATGAAGTCAACATATATTGCCATAAGATCCAAATTATCACACAAATCTTAGTCAAATTGGGTTTGTATGTATATATTACATCCATTAATCAGTAGTCCAAAAACATTCCCTATTGGATAACTCTTAGTCATAGGCCCCATATAGAGCTGCTTCCCGATCTTCACTTAAATCTATCAAAAAAACAAAAATATTGCACTGATTCTTCTCAAATTTAGTTTGTATATAGTTTTGCAAAATACAAGAGACTTTACCAAACATGGTCAGGATCGGTCCATTTTTGGGTCTAGTCCCCATATAGACATAGCATCCGATATGAACTTTTTCATATTTGCAGCCGAAAAAATTAATAAAAATCCCACTCAAATTTGGTTTAAGCTTATTTTCTATATCCAGTTAGTTGGGCCTGAGAGATAGGGTCTCTAAACGCATGGTATAAGGTATCATATAGTCGGTCTCGACCGACTATAATTTTCTTACTTGTTATACTTAATTTATTGTAGCTGATGAAGTATTTAAGTCTTGTAAATTTTTAAATACCCAGTATTTCATCAAGCTTTTTTGTCGCCTTTATTTACTGCGTTTTTTTTGTCAATCCTTTCTTGGCGTTACTAGGTTCAGCTGTTGATTTCGCTGCTGGTTTATTTGTTGTCTTTGGAAAGAAATCGCATTGAATAGAGGCAGAAAACTTTTTCAACTTGAGTCTTCCATCGACAAGCGGTAGAAAAGCATGGTATTGAGCGGTGCCATCGATTGTTACCGAAGCATCGAATCTGCTCTTCAGTGTTTTCAATGTTTCCTGATGATCCTCTTTGCTACTAAAAACTATTTTAGTTTCTTTACAATAACTCTTTGCCCAATGGAATAAAGCAGTCGCATCTAAGATGCGATCTTGATGAGAGCACTGGAGGCTATACTTCGCTGCATTTCTTTTAAGGCTTGCTCCAATACCATCACATGCTCCTTCACCATGAGCAGTAGGATGAAAATGCCACTCAGCTAGCATTCCAAAATCTTTTTCATGGGCCATAAGATTTGCCAAGCTACTTTTGTTTTTAAAATGTTGACGAGCTCCGTCCAAAACGTAGTATACTTCCTTACTGTAAATTTAGATTTTAGAAATTTTAGCATTCTCTTCTGGTACTCATAAACTGCAACGGTATCATGTTTTAAATCGTCGGATATGATTGCCATACTTTTATGTTCCAGTTTTTCATCTTTCATGTGGTAAATAACTACTGTGAATATAGTTGCTTGGTCGTTATTGAAGTGGAATGCTTGTATGGCATCCTGAAGAACATATTTATAGTTTTCTGCGAAATCATATGAAATAGCGAATTCACCAGACTTCAAATGTATCTTCAAATCCTTGAAGAATGACCATTGCTCTTTGACTAAAAAGTCATGGTTTCTCAAGTTTAGCAATCCTGTACACATTTCTTCCACAAAATCATCCACATTTAAAATGATTGTTTTCAATGTGCATCTGTCAGTCTGAATCCAAGAATCAAATTTGACGTCCTCTATATATTCTCGATCTAAAAAGTTGATTAAATTTTCTTTGATGAATGTGGTTTTTGGGCAATTGGTACATTCACCTAAGTGGCAAGAAGTTGTTGCATTAGGACACATAGTCAATTTAAGGCAATCGCGGTAATCGTGTAAATCTTCTGCCGAATCATCTGTTAAATACTTTAGGTTGATTTCCTTCAACATCAGTTTAACATTTTCATGGTAAATGCAAACGCATACTGTGTGAGTTCCGCTGCTTTCTGCCAAAACGCAATGTTTTGGCCTCATTTGGGTTAATTTCGTGAAGCCAATTCTAATATCCTCGTGTTCAGATTGAAATGTTGCATATAACTCTTTCAGGTTACAGATAACCATTCTCTTCTGTTATGTTATGGAGGTATGTTACATACCTTCGGAAAGGTTAATTTGTCTAGTTTCTCAGTATAAGTTTTATTTGTAAGGTTTTAGACACAAATAGGAAAAAATTCAAAATAGTGCATTTGTGAAAAATTGAAAAACCGTTGTCTTGAGTTACAAAACACTTATTTTGATAGATATCACACTCCCATCCCACTAAGTGACCAAAAAGCTCTTAAAGGAAAAATCCTAAGCTTTCTTATGAAAAAAAAAAAAATGCCCTTTTTGAAAAAAAGGCAAAAAATGCTTTAATTTAGCAAAAAAAAAGTCTACAAAAAAAATTTTTTTTTAAATTATTTTTTTCCGAAATATTGAAGAAATAGCTATCTAAACTATTTGGGAGAAAATTTTCTAGGACCAATAGGTAATAAGTTACATGGATGAGAAAAAACACCTGTTTGGCCAAAATGTCAAATTTTGATCCCCTCTAACTCAGAGAGCTCTTGACCGATCTTGCTGAAAAATTGTGTATAAACTACTATCCAATAGGACTAACCTTGGTGCAAATTTCGTCCCGATCGGAAGACATCGGTTTCAAAAGTTGGTGCACTTGACATGAAACCCCCCAGATATATATTACAAACATATGGCTTGTGACAAAAAAATGCCATTCGGCGGGAACGCCGAAATCATCTTCATGGTGACATAAATTAATACTTGTAATATATAGAAATTGGATATAAAGCAGCTTGGCTGTTGTTCCAATGAAAACCTTGTGAAGAGTCCTGAACTAAAAAAGATGCATTTTCCGAAAAATCACATATTGCAATGTACTCATGTTCTCCAAGCAATGTTTTTTTTTGCTTGTTCCTTTGCGATAAACGAGTGAGGCAAAAGTGTCAATAATTTTTCGCAAAGTGAATCCAGAAAATCATCAGCCTGCTTTACCATTGTTTCTAATGAGTCTCTATCCACACATATCCATTGTTTATATGTAATTTCATCAACATGATTTGTTTCTAATAATTCGCCAAGTTTTTGCTTGAGTTTTTCTACTCCTGGACAGTCTTTACATTTAGCTAAATAGCATTTGGGGGTTGAAGGATTGCACGTGATTTTCTCAAAGCAATCTTTATACGTTTCAAGGTGGAAATCTTCTAAGCCTTCTGTTAATTTCTTTAAGTTCAAGGACTAAATCATTAGTTTTACGTTTTGGTGTTTTGTGCACACGCAGATATTGTGAGTTCCACTGGCATTGACCAACACAACGTTTTTCGGACAAAGCTCACAAAATTTAGAAAGACCAATTTTCATTCCTTCATGTTTTTCTTTAAACAATGCATACATTTCACGTAGATTTCCAAGCAGCAATCTCTTAGTTTTTTTTTATTTTCACACCATTCTCAAACATAGAAACAGAATCTTTATACCCTGGCATGCATCTGCTGACGTCATCATGTTCATAAAAGATTTTAACAGCTTACACTACTATCGATGATAAAACATTTCTTGGTTTGTTGTTGGGACTGCTCAGTATACCTTTTTCCTCAACTAATTTTTTTACCTTCCGAGCCATAAAGTCGGAAATTTCAAACTCCTGTACCATGTTCTGCAATGTCCAACTTTTTGGTAAATGGGTGAGCAATAGTATTTTTTCGCTATTCTTTTGAGTAGATTTGAATTTTTCCTTTAATTGCTGAACTATTTCCGATTCTGGACAAACATGAGAAACTGTAGGAGCAGTTCTTAAATCTGGGAAAAACTTTTTTTTTATAGAAGTACTTAACCTTTCAAATTTTTGGATTCTGTAACTTTTTTTGATAAGTTTTTTCTTTTTGACAGGTGAGTGTTCCAAATATGGTAGGGCTTCATTTAATTTGTCTAACACAACCGCTTCTCTACCGGATGCTTCTTCATCAGATTGCGAACGGTCTTGGAATGTAAACGGTCCAGAAATTTCTTGGATGTTACAAGCACCACTATGGTTTTTCAATTTCGTCAAGCGAAGTCTGCACGTACAATGTTGGGAACATCTATAAGATCTAACATCCACTCCTGGACTCTTGTTAATCTCTTTACACATTTAGAATGTCCCGATTTACTAAAAGGATTACAGCACTTCAATATAAACGTTGTCATGGTAAACACAAAAATAACACAATTTTTTCCAAACCACTGCTTTCGATTTAATAGAAAACTTTATGAGAAAAACATTAAACAACTGCTGAATAGTTTTCCTACGTGCACTATGTTTTTTATTTAAATTTGAATTTTTGTAAATAGCAAAAGTTCATTACAATAAAATAACTTCTGGAAATAAAAAACTACCGAAATTTAATATATAGCAAAAGTAAACATTAAAAATTAAAAAAATACATAATTAAATTTTATACAAAATTTTATGCTAATTAAACAAAAACATCTCGCCCAAAAATGTATAACGAAATACAAACAAGACAATCATCTTCCTTTAATTTTTAAGCCTTAGAAAATATAAAATATAAGAACGTATTAAATTTTTTTTTAATTTTTTAAAAAAAATATTCGTTATTAAATAAATTAATAAAAAAAAAATAATAAAAAAAAAAAATAAAAAAAATAAAAAAAAAAATTGTATAAAATTTTTTAAAATAATTTCACATTTTTATCAATATCTCAGGAACTAACAACAGCTCACTCAAATTTTTTGGCGCAAAATGCAGAGGAGACTATCAGGATCAACATGTAGTTTTCTTTAGAATTTTAGAGATTTAATTTTTTGAGATATAGCCTCCCAAACTTTAAATCGTGTGATAGTGACCTTTGACCTATCGCAAAAATTTTAGTTTTAAAGCTATTTTCAATACCTATTAATTGACACCAATTTCGACCTTCTACGTTTAAAACTGTTGAAGATATAAGCAATAATGGCAGACCACTTATGTGTGTTTTTAATGAATTTTCTACTTTTCGAGGCACCATATTTCGGGAACCACAAAAGCTAGGAACCCAAAATTTTTTAATTTATATTAGTTTACTACTGTAGAACATTCATTCTAATTTTTGTACAAATCAAAGAGGGTAAGGTCGAAAATGGCGTTTTTATACCCTATACCACTATGTGGTTTGGGTATAATGACTTTGTGCTGCTGTTTGTAACAACCAAAAATATTTGACCTATACCCATCTTTAATTATACCGATCGAATCAGAATCACTTTCTGAGTTGATTTAACAATGTCCGTCCGTCCGTCTGTGTGTCCATGCAAAGCTTGTAATCAAACTGCAGGTCGCAAATATGAATGTATTTTGATGAAATTTGGTACATGAGCTTTCATCGGCCATGGGATGAACGCTATTGAAATTGGTGAGAATCGGTCCATGTTCAGACCTAGCCCCCATACAAATTACCCATATGAAATCGACATAAATTGCCATAAGATCCAAATTGTCATATAGATCTTACTCAAATTGGGTTAGTATGCGTTCATTACATCCATTAATGAGTAGTCCAAAAATGATCCCTTTGACCCCATATAGAGCTGCTTCCCGATCTTCACTTAAATCTATTAAAAAACAAAAATATTGCAATGATTCTTCTCAAATTTTGTTTGTATATATTTTTGCAAAATACAAGAGACTTTACCAAACATGATCAGGATCGGTCCATTTTTGGACCAAGTCCCTATATAGATATAGCATCCGATATGAACTTTTTCATATCTGCAGGCAAAAAAAATTAATAAAAATCCCACTCACATTTGGTTTATGCTTATTTTCTATATCCAGTTAGTTGGGCCTAAGAGATAGGGTCTCTAAACGCATGGTATAGGGTATCGTATATTCGGTCTAGACCGACTATAATTTGCTTACTTGTTTTTCGTTGATTTAAAATGGAATTACCCTATACAACTATGACTTTTTGCTGATGTCTGTAACAACCAGAATCACTTGCTGAGTCGATTAAGCGATGTGCGTCTTCCCGTCCGTCTAAACGTCCGTCCGTCTGTCCGTCCATCTGTGTGTCCATATAAACCTTGTAATCAAACCAGAGATCGCAAATAAGAATATATATTGATGAAATTTGGTACATAAGCTTTTATCGGCCATGCAACGAACGCTATTGAAATTGATGAAAATCGGTGCACGTTCAGACTTTGTCCCCACACAAATGATCTCTATCGACATAAACTGATATGAGATCCAAAAAATCATATAGAACTCGGTCAAATCGGGTTTGAGTGTGTATATTATATCCATTAATCAGAAGTACAAAAATTAAGTCCGTGAGACAATACTGAGCCCCCATATAAAGCTGAATCCCGAATTTCACTTAAATCTATCTAAAAAGAAAATATTGCACAGATTTTTCTCAAATTTGGTTTGTATATATTTTTGCAAAAAAATAATTTTCTGTACCAAATGAGCCCAGTCCCCATATAAATATAGGATCCGATATGAACTTTTTCAGCTTTGTAGGCAAAAAACATAACAACAATGCTACTCAAATTTGGTTTATGCTTATTTCTATATCTAATTAGTTGGCTCTCTAAGCGCATGGTATAGGGTATTGTATAGTCGGTCTGGACCGACTATAATTTTCTTACTTTCTTTTTATGACCTTTCTATTTTTTCCTTATCCGAATTTTTGTTTGATTAGTTTTTCAGCTATAACTCAAGAACCATTTTTCATTTTATAAATTTTTGGAATAACAAAACCTATTCAAGGCCTATGATTATTATTTATTAGCAGAGTAGAAGAGAAACATACATCAGTGATTTTTATTCTAACTTTTATAGTGAAACTTCTCTATAGTGAACTTATACATAATAAAGCTTTCCCTATTAAAAATTGATTTCAAAAACACAGGTTTTTCGTTCCAAGATTATTGTACTTTGAACTCCTTATAATGTACCAAGAAGGAAGTAAAATATAATGAGGGGATCCCCATAAGACGAAAATAAGAACGAAAATAGGAAGTACCATCAATAAAAATCCTGACAACGCTGGCCCCTGTTCAGTGAACGAAAATGATGCAGCGAAATAGCATTTCTCTTGAAAAAAAAAAGTAATGAGTAGTTAATAAAGTTGAAGAAGGAGTAACCAAAAAAGCAGGTTGGATTCTTCTCAGCACTTTATCAAACATTTAAAAAAAAACAAGGCTATAATTCTTAAAAAAAATGTAGAAGACAAGCATTTAATCACTAAATGCAAAAGGCTTCGAACACGTATTGTTGAGGATATTGATGAGGGGATCCCCATAAGATCCCAATAATTAAAAAAAAAATTGTAGAAGACAAGCATTTAATCACTAAAAGCAAAAGGCTTCGAACATGTATTGTTGAGGATATTGATGAAACAATGCCCAAATGGTGGTAGAAATATTCCAATATCTGGGCCATTAATGAAGCAAAAAGCCAAAGAATTCGCTGCTTCACAGGATGGTTAGACAAATTTGAAAAATTTCCAGGTATTGTTGCAAAAATCTTATGTGGGGAAAGTGCTGATGCCAACATAAGTAATCGTGATGCATGAATAATGAACGTGTTACCGAGATTGATATAAAAATATGATCGAAAAAATTACATCTTCAGTGCCAATGAGACTGGGTTGTTTTCCAAATGTTTACAAAATAAAACACTAACATTCCAAAATTATAAATGCTTTGCTGGACAACAGAGCAAAGAGAGAATAACTGACCTAGTAGCAAGCAATATGACTGGTTTGCAGAAGCTCAAAATCTTAGATGATTTAAAGGAATAAGATCTTTAGATGTGGATTATGAGCTCAACAAAAAAGCCTGACAATTTTACGACTGACAATTTTACGGTACCGATTTCTCTCGATTTATATCGAGTTTTCTCAGAGACCGCACAATACGTGTTGATATTCATGGGGTCTCATCTTATGAGTTTCAGCTTAATTCAGGGGCACCCGAAGATTCCGTTCTTTCTCTTTCTCTTTTCCGTATCTTTCTGAACCCTTTCGCAGATGACAGCAGCATTTGTCATTCATTTTCCTTTAATTGTAGGCCAAGCCTCTGTGAGGTTGGGGGGCATAAGGCGGACAATGAATAACACTCTTAATCAAGACCTGTTAACAATCTCCGAGTATGGTAAAGCGAATAGGGTTAATTTTAGTGCGCTGAATACTCAATGTTGTCTGTTGACCCATAGGGCCATGGATTCAACAATGTCATCTGTATATATGGGTGGTACAGGTATTGAGGAATCGGATACTCTTGATGTTCTGGACATGACTAAAACCGTGCAAAAATTACTTCACTCCTTCTGATCTCCTTAAAATCTATATCTTTTACATCCGACTGAAAATGGAATACAACTCCCATATATGGGCAGAAGCTTCAAAGTATATGTTGGAGCTACTGTACACAGTCCAGTAGCAGGAGGTCGTTGGTGCTCATTGATGACAGTAGGTATCCAACTCTATTGACATATCGTCGGAATGTAGGTTCTGTAGCAGTTTTCTACAGATACTACCTTGGGAAATATTCTTTTAAGATTAGCGAACGTATTCCAAGTGCCCGAGTTCAAGTTCGCTCTACCGGCTTCTCTTGTAGATGACATCCGTTTGTAGTCTATTGTCCAGTTGGCCGCACAACGCATTACAAAGAAAATTCGTTTATCAGTCGAACTAGTCGTATGTGGAATAAACTCCCCGCATAGGTCCTTCCGTACAGTTATAATGTAATAAAATTTAAGTCAAAAATCCACGAACACTACTCCCTTTTTCCTCCTTCCTATTACCTATTTTCCTGAGATCAACACAATGCACTGCATATGTAGGTGGCATCCCCTGAGTGTTGGTCAACAATTAAAAAAATAAATGGCTTTTAGAGCTGGACAAAAAACGAGTTCCTCAAAAAAGAAAGGTTTTATTTTTTGTTGCACACCCTAAGGAGGTAAAGAATAAACTTCATAATATTTTCTCCCAACATTACTTCGTTACTTCAACAAATGGACATAAAACAACTTTACAGAAAAAGAATTTCGACGAACATATTGACACAAATGGAAGAAAACGAATCTGTTGTGGTCATAGATTTACTTTAAACCATGCCAAAGTTAAGCACAGTGGGGAATGTCTATGTGAAACCAGAAGCAATTGCGAACTGTTTCAAAAAAGCAGGATTTTCGAAAGATGGAATGCACACTCATTGGAATGGAGAAGACTTTCTTCCATTATTTGAATTGTCTGCTCTACTTTGTTACATTATTTCAATGTATACATTGAGGATATTCCCATCAATATTCTGGAAAGTCGTGGATGCCCAGCTATCCCAGGTATATATTTATTACTTTTATGTGCATACATACATATTTTAATCCCAATGCCAAATTAAAGTCTGATGTACAATACTTCTACATTTACAAATTCAAAGAACGATGAAGAACAGAATTGGCAGATGAAAAGATGAAACCTTCCCCTAGCATTAATCAAAATAATTCTGTTTTCTTTCTGAGCGGAGTTTTAGAATATTAATTGGCTTCAATCATTCTACACATACAGGAATATTAACAGATTTTCATCCAGGGCTCATGTCTTTCACCGATATTATACAATTTATACACATCGGAAATTTCAACATAAGATGGCTGTGTACCTTCTATTTTTGCAGACAACACTGCTACACCAAGCTCGGAAATACTTGGGACCGATGTATTATCGAACTTACTAACAGCGCTAGTTAAAGTTCATATACACTTTATGCGATTTCTCTTTCTCGAGTAGTTACACTGATAGTGGTCGATGTAAAGTACAGCTGGCAAATATGAAGTAAGCATTTTTCAGTATTATAATGTTCTGAAGAATTATGAATGGTGAAAAAATGATACAAAAAATCAATTTTTTTTTTTTGATATTTTAGAAATTTTGAGGCACTATGAGCAGTTTTTTCGGTATAGTTTGCTTTACGCTGTTTTCTCCTAGCATATAGCTACAATTGGACGAACACAGGAAAAATCAAGTTTTAGCCAAAATTTACAAAATCGTAATGCTAAGTGTGTACATCATTGTACATGTACATCATTACGAGTATTTCTACATTTACAGATCCAAGGAATGATAAAGAAGAACTGGCCGGTAAAGAATTGAGAAGTAAAATGTCGACCAATGTATTTTGTTGAGAAAGAACAATGGAAGAGTACAATCCAAACTAAAATACCTGATAATTTAGGATAAAAGTTGAAACAATATAATTTCTGTATAATGAAGTTTCTATATTATGAAGTGATTTTCTGGTCCCATGCAGATTATTTATGGGGAAGTTCGACTTTATTAATAAATATTATTTATTTAAGCCTTATCCACAATTTCTCTGAAGAATTAAATGAGAAATCATCAATGGTTCTTGAAAAACTAACTAAAAGGTCATAGAAAAAGTTTGGCCTGAGAAATTCAAACCATTTTCAGGTTCTAATATACTGGTCTAGTACTTTCGCTCTACTTGGAATTGCTCGACCCCCCCGATAATGACCCTGAAACTGTTCCACAGTGTCATTGTTTATTTCACAGTTAAATAACTTTTCTAAGTATAGAGTTCAATACTTGTATTATGTCCATATTTTGTGAACAGAGTTGCCAACCTACCGCAAAATATTTTGATAAACTTAGAGCCATTATTACAACTTACCTTTAAAGTAAATGTTAGTTAAAGGTAACTTTAGCTAAAGTGAGCAATAAAGTTACCTCTAACTTTTTTTCGTTATTACAACTTCCCAATAAAATAAATTAATATATTTGATTTTGTGGCAACACCAAAGGAAACACCGATTACTTTTGACCATATGAATTGCTTTACGTAGTGCCAACGTTCCTTTATTTGTTCGCAGGCAAAAATAGAATAAAAACTAAAAACCTTTATTATAAGTTGCATAATTGTTGTAAATGTGTAATAAAACTTTTTTAAAAATATACAAGCATATATTTAAGTATATGCAAATAAATTTATTTCCAAAACCAAATTGGTGTGAATTAAAAAAAATGCATAACCTCACGTTAAAAATTAAAGGCAACAATATCTTCCCTTTAGCTTAGCGGTCACTTTTAACTTAAAGTATAGTTGTAATAACGAAAAACTAATATTCTGCCTGATGGCAAGTTGTAATAATGGGCCTTAGAAACATAACATAATTTTAAGATATTTTGAATAATTTTTATACAAGGAAATGTTTTTTTTTTTTTTTTTTGACGATATGAAGAGTGATATTCATGTTTTGTACATAGAGTTGCCACCCATCATGTATGCGATGTTGGATCTATAATATTAATAGGCTAGGCGATTTCTTGTGACCGATGTTTTGTTCTACTGTTTTTATCCCAATTTTGACCAAACCTATATTATTTGAAAGGTATTTCTTTTTAGCCATTTTGCAGATTTACAGATTTTTAAATTTTTTCCTTTATTTTGAGTAAATTGCATTTAAAGTTGCTACTAACACATACATAAAATTATACAATGCTATGTGTGTGTTTCTTAAATTTGTTAATGTGTTTGAAATAAAAATGAATTTGTTTTATTTTGCTGAATTGTGAATTGGCTTTATTTGATTAGCATACCTTCAGGGTCATTATTTAATGAAAAAATAAAATTTCCTAGAATTTGCACTCGAATTTCGAGGGCTGGAATCTGCTAGTATAGATTAAAAGCAATATTACAAGTATAAACGCTACCTGAATCATTTAACTTAACAGATGTGATATGAGGTCTTAATGTGATTTGTCTGAAGATTCGATCATCTA